>JAQQZR010000023.1:5222841-5244548 GCA_030068235.1 Notoglanidium macrostoma | reverse complement strand
ATGCATCCGGAGAACCTCTCCCCTGAGAACACCATGCATCCGGAGAACCTCTCCCCTGAGAACACCATGCATCCGGAGAACCTCTCCCCTGAGAACACCATGCATCCGGAGAACCTCTCCCCTGAGAACACCATGCATCCGGAGAACCTCTCCCCTGAGAACACCATGCATCCGGAGAACCTCTCCCCTGAGAACACCATGCATCCGGAGAACCTCTCCCCTGAGAACACCATGTATCCATCCTCAGTCTAACGCCCTCCTTACCTTCTCCAGAATTTTACCCTGGACATGTTTTGATAGCTCTTTACTCTTCACAATGTTGTTTGTTTAGGGATATTCTCTAACAAAGTCTTAAAGGATCCACTGTAATACTGAGATCATGTGATACTTTAATTGCAAACAGTTCAACTCTATTAAACAAATTATCTGACTTCATAAAATTAATCTCATTCCATTAAACAAATTGTGACTTTACGTAATCACAACCTTTATTCAAAACTGATTTTTTTTTCATCTGAATATTATAGACTATTTCTGTAGGTTTGACGTATATAATCCCAATTAATTGTATTGTACTTCAAGGTTGTAACTTAACAACATTTGGAAAAGTTTATTTGGGGTAAATAATTGTCATTGTAATTAAAATCTCTAAGCCACCCAGGAGGATAATCTACCCATTTAAAAAGTTGGATTTTGACTGCAGTGGAACCTTAACGAACTTATTAATTTGCTTTATTACTTATTTTTTTTCTGCTGCTCGGTTCAGACTGGATTCTGTTCAGGAAATAAACTGAAGCATACACTGTATGCTTAACCTGTGTAGATGACACTGTGAGTGAAGTAGCCCCCTGCCTCTCCTCTCCCCAGGACTGGAGGATGATCCACCGTTAACACCCACCCACCCACAGGCGATGTGAAGCTGGCGATGGGGGAAACACTGCTTCTCACAGATGCCCACTGCAAAGCCAGCTGATCTGCAACAACACAGGATAAACACACAGCCAGTTAGTAAATGTGATTACAATTTAATTACGAGTTTAGAAGAACTCACTGTTTTGTCAGGCAATGTCTCACACCTCTGCTGGAAATCTGCTGGAGATTTTTGTGCACGTGTGTGCTGTGTTCCACTCTCTCGTCAGTGTGTGTATGTTCCCTCTTTGCACTACCGGTGTCATTGTTTTGCTGTGGTTTCTTGCAGCTCTGCCAATTGCTACAGAAGGCGGTGATCAACGCGACATTGAGGGCAGACTTTTCTTCATCTGACAGTTCTGAGAACATCCGCATGAGCTCTGTTCTTGAAACCACGGAGGTCTCCGTTAATAAAGCCAACCGCTCTAGCAGGGGACTGTCCCCCTCCTGCCTGCTCTCCCGCAGAATGTGCAATATGGAGGCCATTTCTCTGTTCCAGTAATCCTTCGAGATGCCCTTGCTGCTGCTGCATGCTGTGCTCTCAGTTGGAGGATTGCTGCTATTCTTTATCATCAGCTCCTCATGTGCACATGAACTGCTGGAAACTGCTGTGATTGGAGGTGAGTGACATACGAGTGATGTCGGTGAGATTTCCTCTGTTCTCTCGGTCTTCTCTGTAGAAGCAGGCCTCACTTCTGTTATTCCTGATGCACCAAGAGAAACACACACAGCCTCATTCTCTGAGTGTGTACTTGATGTTTCACTGGAAAGAAGAGTGTTGTCTGGGCTTTCCCTTTGAAATGATAGAGGCTCATATTCATCTAGTGACTCCTGTGGAGAGTTGTAAATATTGTCTTTATTATGGGATGAGAGTATGATGTTCTAGAGCTGCTTCAATAAAATAGTACATATATTCAAAGAACTTACAAGTTGCATATGGTACAAAAACCAGCATGGGTTTCATGGCTTGTGTGTTTCATATACCATTTTATTAGTTTCGTTTATAATAATAAAAAAAAAAAGGCAAAATACACATTAAGTCCTTTAAACTCCCAGAGGCCTGTCTGTGGGTCCAGACTTGCATTCATCATCACTCCTATTATTTTCACTATAGTGATTACAGAATGAATGTACTGATAATAAAATGAGATTAGAAAATTAAATGGGAATAACAAATATTCTACTCAAATAACAAGAAAATATGTCACTGTTCCCCTATCTCACTCACACTTTCATTCCACACTATTTGTTCTGCTGAACTGACACCTACACTGATTTATTTGTTGGCATGGTTTGGGTCCAGTTGTCCTCTTAAAAGGAAGCATCACTTCAAATTAATACAAGTTCTTTAGATTGATCACCTTTATTCTATGACAAAACGGGAGTGGTTGCTTTGAGAATGACTCCACCCCGATCCACAGGGTACAAGGGCTCACTAAACGACTTGATGAGGATGAAAATGATGTAAATCATAGCCTTCACAGTCACCGCTCAATGGAGCACTCAATTGAGGGAGTATCTTTGGAGGTCATGCTTCCAGTTCAGTTCCAGAGACTTTTATTGAAACCGTTCTCAAGGCACATAGTGGGCCAATACCTTACTAACACACGTCATGTCGCTATGTACATATGAAATACATATACATAATGCATACATTATGCATTTCCTTCGTCATCCTCTGTTTATCTTTAAGAAGTTCTAATAAGGAGATGAATTTATATTTAAAATACTACTCAAGTTTGGTTTCACATTAAGTAAAAATCGTCCTACTGTTTTGTTTGAATTAAACATGAACTTTTTGTCTTTGATCCATTTATGCATGAAGTGGTTGAATAGCCATTCTGGAGAACATTTATTGCCACAGGGTGTCAAATCCCATTTCTGTGGGTTTTCTTTTTTTTTTTTTTTTTAAATCTTTTCCAAAAAAGCAGGAGCCACACCTTGTAGCTGACTGAAGGCCAAGATCAAGAAGACTAAACAGGTGGAACAGGTGTCTCTTTGTAGATAAGTTTGGAGTTTCAACCACTGTTTTTCCTACAACTCTCACTCTGTACCCAAAATAATGCATTTTCCCCATTCCCTAGTGCACAGGTTCCCAACCTGGTCCTGTAGTACCCCTTGTCCTTGACACTTTAATGTTTTCCCAGCTCCCAACAAACATAATTCCCCAAAGTTAGCTAACTAACAAATTCACAGGCCTAACTGAAATTGCAGTCCGTGTATTAGAGAAGGGGAAAAAAGTGCAGGACAGGGGTTAACACAGCGGCTGGTAACCTGTGCTCTAGTGTGTCTTTTGGACTTTAAGCTATATCAGTGTATTGTGGGAGTTCATTAGCACACTGGATATTCTCCACTATTCTCTAAGAAACCCCTGGTGAACAGGGTTTGTTTTTCACTTCTATCTCAATAATCAGTAGATCAACCAACCAAACAAACCTCAAGAAGTTTGTCTTGTCATTTACGATGCGTTTTAGAAATGTTAGCTTCATTGTAAATGATTGAGTTAGAATTTTTAATTGGACTTGTGGCATGTCCATTCTTCACCCTAAGATTTCATTTATTAATGTGACCTGAGGATACTGAATATGATCCCTTAACTAAAATGCCCCACAGGATCCAGGGTGAATGAGGTTGGTGATTCAACCGCAGCTTCAAATTAAATTCCTGAAGCCTGTCGCTACAGTATGCCCCCCTGCAGAAAAGCCTGAAAATCTCAATCTACCATGTGTTGTTTCTGATATTGTTCCAAGCATATCAGATAATGCTGCCTCAGCTAGTGCTTCTCCAGCTGATAATCAGCGCAGATTATTCCGATGGAATGGTGCTAAATATGGTTGGTTTAACGGACTCCGTCTAGGCATGCAAGTACAAACCTCACTGTCAAGACTAGAATCTAAGATGATGTCTTCATCTTTGCATGATGTGACAAGATTCCTTGGTTGGGCCCTAGCTCTAGACCAAGCCCTGACAGAATACATACATCACAACAAGGAAGACAGGAATTAATCAGAACATGTTAAAGGCTCTGTAATGTACAGAACCGTATCTATTCAGGCAAAATCAATCCAGTCTGTGTTATGTGGTCTAACTGATTAATGCTAGCTCTTTTACCTGTAGTCTGAGGAGTTCTGCAGTGCACTGGACAGAGCGGGGATCTGAAAAGCCTCAATCTCCTGACACAGCAAAGGCCATTCCCTACAAACACACAGTGGCCATTTACAAAATCTGCACTTTAGTCTGTTGTACATAAAGCATTTTCTTATGTTATAACTACATAGTATCAACACAAGAACCACTCCGACACTCGGGTAGATTTCACAGATTCAGCCCAAAACATAAGACTAAATTTCAGTGTTACACCCATTCTTTATCGAAAACTTCCTTTTATAGCCATAAGCTAGGTTTCATTTCCATCCAGAAAACCTTCCCCCCCACCTGAAGTCCGCAGGCAACAGCAGGCGACCACATCTTAGGAAGTTAAGAATGTGCCGGAACATTTGGCCATCGCCCTTGACCAGGAGGCTCTCCCCAAACACAATCCATTTACTCTTGGTGGAATTGGAAAGGAGCTCAGGATGCTGAAGAACAGGATTTCAGATTCTTTATACATGCCACAGAGCTACAGTGCTGGAGATGACTTTAATTTAACATCTTTAGGGAGGTATGACTCATAAATGTGTATTTTATGTTCTCTGTTGCATTTGGGTTGATTTTGGCTTAGAGTGTCAGTACAACCAAAATTTATTTTGGCTTATTAAAAAAGAGGATAAGTTGTGGAGCCAAGACACCACATTTCACATACCTTTATAAGGGTTTTGAAATATGTAGCATACCAGTGAGTTCCAGCATAAACCTTTACAACCTTATGAAGGGTGAATGTTGACACTGAGGCAGACCAGGACAGAGCATTCCTATAGCCTGCTAAAGAGAGATGGAGAAAAATACTGTCTCAAAAATGCACATGACCTTAGACTTAAAGTTATATCTGGCCTTCTATTTTTATTCACACAGAACCATATAACACTAGGCTCATGATAAGTCATAATAAGTTCTCTTTTTTTTTTAAACTAAGACTGCTGGCAAATACTGTGAATACAAGTGCTTGTTTTCATTCTCACTGGTCTCCCTCCTCTGGAAGAGCTCTCGCATAGCCTCTTTGATGGCCAGGTAAACTCCATCTTGATTGTCAAGGTAAGAACATAGGCAAGGTAGATCTTCTGCAGTCCTTGTCAGAGGTAGACGTGACATTCCCAACCAGTTCCTGCAACATCACAAACATCTCAACACTCCCATTAACCCCAACTCTCCTTACAATGCCCTCCAAAATCCAATTTGAACAATAACTGATACTCCCAAAAGTCCAGCATCGCATCCACACTATGACCCAGACAACATCCCTAACTCCGAACACCCCACTGCTCCAATGGCCCATGTGCCAAATACATTGAATCGTCTCCAATCCATCCCCACATAACCCAGAATTCAAATAAACCCCAATGTTGCCCTTTTTATCACTATTTCCCAAAATTGTAACAATTCCCAGCCTCACAGCCTCATAAGACAAAATTTCTAATAATGCCAAAAAATTTCTGATACTGCACTTCCACAATGACACAACCTTCCAAAATTAATGTTCCAAACTCCAAACACAGGTTAATAATTGCCCAAATTATACATTTCACCCCAAAAACGACTCAAATTACAATCAAGTCTCATATGCCAAACATTTTACAAACATCCCAGAGGGATGCCTATTTCTCACAGTACTAAAACAGAGACAAACATCCATTCACACTCACAACCACACCTATATGGGCAATTTAGAGGTGCCGGTTGACCTAGTCTGCATGTCTCTGGGTTGTGGGATGAAACTAGAGTGCCTGGAGACTTCCATAATCTCACTACAGTAATAAACCAAACTCACCATAGTAATAGAAGCCCCAACTCGCATCACCAGTAACCCCATTGACTCACTCCACATGTTGGAAGAGCACTCCAGTGCCTGTGATGTAGAATCTGCTGCCCTCCAGATTGCTGTCCACACAAAGCTGACCCAGTGAGGAGTCTGGATACTTCACCAATAGTCTCAAACTCAGAACATAAAGGGGCTCCACTTCACAGCACATCTGACCTTCTGAACACGAGTCACTCGAGCTGCTTTCGTCTTTCCAATCTGGGGTAATAAAGAACCACAGAACATAGGAATGTTCTCTTTTCTATGTTTTTCCTTTGGCATTAAGCACCTTTTGTAGCATTGCAGTGTTTCAGAATTTTCCACCACTTTAGGTTTGGAAACATAAGGCTCACTGTACTACTTACCACTCAGTTCCTGCAGAGTCTCTACAAATTCAGTCATGCCCACCATTCTGGCTTCATCAAACAATTCTCCAAAATCGCTGAACATCTCTGGCAGTAGAACTGTCCCAGACTGCAGGAAATTGGCTTTAATGTAGGAAAACAAATGCAGGTCATCTTTCATCATCATCTTTCAACAGCTGTTGCTACTCAAGTTGTTGTCTTAAACTTTCAGTCCACAGTGTGTTACGTAGAACTTCGTATTGAAAACATACATCTTTCAAATTTTCAGGGTTTCTTTTTGTTGGGGGAGGGGGGACAAACAGGTGGGGACAACTGTTTAAAAAAAAAAAATTAGACAAAAAAACCCATGCAATTATTTCTCATAAATCATCTACATTGTTCTAGTCTTTTTCTTTCCTTCTTTGAATTTTCTTCTCCTACCTGTGGTTTTCTTTTCATTTTCTTAGATTTTTACATATATATATCGGTCAATCAGCATTTGTATTTTAAATATTTGGTTTTCCAATTCCTTTAAATACAAACTCAGTCTATATATAGACTTCATAATAGTGACATGGCACCAATTCAAAACCACTTCAGGCAAGAGGTAAGAGGAAAAGTGTAAAAATGCCAAATGCATAAAAGAATTAAAAGCTCTGTGCGTGCATGAGTCAAAGCGAAACATAAATAATGATTATCCAGGGAGAGTACTTGCCTATGAACCTGAAGAGATGGCTGCTACACTCTATAATAGCCACATCCTCACAAAGCCACAGCAGATTATCATGGGTGATCAGGCCCGGATGCAGGCACACATGCTCCAGAAGAACAAAGCAGTACGGCACTTCCTCCTTACAGGCTACAAGAGGTGTAGACGCCAATCCCTGTGGCATGACCTTATGAGCTGAAATACACAGCAGATAAATATATGTAGAATTGACTTAGTTAAAATAGAGACGTATTACTCTTATTAAGATGGAGCCAATTTAGGCAGTGCACACTTTTCAGAGATCATATTTTACCAGCTTATCTGAAGAGAAGAGTTTTTGGAAGGTGGCATTGTCAAAATACAGGCTACTATCCAAACATAGACACCTGCTTACAATTTGTTTAACACATGGCTGTTCCCGCCCAGAGGATTTTGACCAACATAGGGCTTTACCCAACCAGGGAATTCTGACCAACATGGGCTTTTGCCCATTCAGGGGCAACTCTTTTTGTCGTCCAAACAAGGAAGTTAACACAACAAGGACTTTGCCCAATAAATGACCAGTTCTGCCCTATAAATGGCTCTAGGTTTTAACCATTCAAAGGTTTTATCTATCCAGAAACGTCTGTAAAAGATTAACACCACATTTCATGGGTGAAGTGTCTTAGGTTGCGTCTGCAGGGCTGCAGCTAAGCCTCACTGCACTAGAGATCACTCAACCAGTAGAGGAATGGGCGAAGTGGATCTTCAGTACAAGTTAAATCAAAGAAATTAACTTTATTTCAAAAAGAGATGGGTCATGGTCTCACTGAAAGCATGCAATTCATTTTAAGCTTAGCTGAAGTAAAATGATGTGATCTATACCATTAGCTTTGGTTGCTTGGCAACAAAGAGACAAACGGCCAGTGCAGCCTTTTGAAAAATGTAGCTCGTGTTTTAAAAGGTAAACCCTACAAGAGTAAAAGGTGAAAGTAAGAAGTGTGTTATGATTTCCTGCCAGCAGATGGAGGCACTGACTCACCGGAGCATTCGGGCAATGGTTTGGAGTTAAAGGCATGATGGCTCTTCCTGCTGTCGGTCACCTGCAGCGGATTTTCTAAAGCCTTTCAAACACACAGAACAGACATGCATGCTCATTATGCAGATACTATTTAAAAAAGCATAATATTGTAGGATTTTCACAGAATGTTTAGGTAAAGACGACAGTAAAAGAAAAACTTTGTCTTGTTGTAACCCATACAAAGAAATATTTCAAACCCACCTGCTGCAGTGCCGTTAGATGAAGACCTGCTGCAAGTTCATGCAATATGCTCATTTCCAGTGCACACGCTGAAGGCAACTTTCCTGTGTTTATGTAGTAATAAATATGTCTAAATGCGCTGCTATCTCGATCAACAAACAGTGTGGACTTGTCCCCATGTTCACTGGCTGATTTCAACAGTAACGAGTCCTGGAAATAAGCCAGTCTGTTCAAAGTAATGGAGAAAACACGTCCTCCTACATTGAAGCTGCAACTCTCTTCTCCGTCTTCCATAATGAGCTTATTCCAACAATAGGAGAAAAAAAAATAAAATAAACAAAAGTAGGAGGTAAGAACAGCTCAGTAAAACGCTACTGCGCGCGTGCGCGAAATTAAGATCTCTTAGCAACGCTAAGCTAAAGTTCGGTTGCCAACTGCGTCACGTGGGTAGCAGCAAAGTAGCACCTCTACGTGTCCAAAATGAATTTAATCTGCTTCCGCCTTCTAGCCAAGAATAGTTACCGTAAGTGATTTTTTTTTAATTATCCAGTCAAAAGAGGAAAATAACCGTTGGCTCCTGAAACAAAGCATAAAAGAATACAAACAAACTGAGCTCGAGCCTCGACGTGTTTCTACCGTACACGTGCACACATGATTGACCAATTAACCAATCACAAGTCTACATATGTGTAGTAATGCCGTAATACTATGTAATACATTTCTCAAAATTATAATTCTACAATGTTTAGAATTAATGGTGTTGTTGTTTTATACGGATATCCGTAGGTCCCATAGTGTATATAGGTTCCAGAAGATTCCAGGCACAACAACTGAGGTCTATGTCCAGAAATGTGCAGTTCTAGGAACAGCTAAGATACAGCACAGAACCCTCAAACCTCTGGTATATATATATAACATGGCAGCTAGATGACAACTTTACACATTATTATCTTAACTAGCTTCATGAGGTAATCACCTGGAATGCTTTTCACTGCACAGGTGCCTCTCAAAAGTTAATTAGTGAAATTTATTTCCTTCTGAATGCATTTAAGTTGTGTTATGTTGAAGTAGTGTTGGTATCCAGTAAATAGCCCAATTCCACAACTGTAGTAATCCATATTATGTCAAGAAACACTCAACTAAGTAAAACGAACCAACAGTCCATCATTACTTTAAGACATGAAGTATCTTTTAAGTAATAATAATAATTAAAGAAAAACACTGAATTAGAAGATATGTCCGAACTTTTGACTGCTACTGTATATATATCAGGTGAGTGTTATATATACCTTGCTCTGCTAAAAGCCAAGTAAGGGTATTATAGTGACTAATGAATGTTTCAAAGGGAAAAAAGAGAGGAAAAAGAAGCCACTAAAGAAATCCTGTGACCCTGCCTTAAATATGATTTGTATTTTACCAGTAGTCTTAAATGTTCCAAAATATTAATTATTCTTAAGTAGATTTAATATTAATTTATGTATGTGAAAGCAAAGTTTGCTCCAATGAATGTCTAAAATAATGAGTTCTTAATTTAAAATAAATTCACCCCTTATGTCACAGGTTCCCAATACTGATCCAGGAGTACCCACTGTCGTCCATACTGTATTTTTGTGGTTTTCCTGCCTCCAACACAAATAATCAGCTGATTAACAGCCCTCGCAGACTTGACTGGATGTGTTAGAGCAGGAAAAGACAGGGGATATGCTGCAAAAAATGACCAAGTTAAAATATCTTCGTCAAAATGATCTTGCATTTCTTATTAAAAGATTACAATAAACAAAATATAAGATTATTAAACCTTCTAGACATATAAAATTATCTGATAATAGAATAAGACATTTTAAAGATTACAAATAGTAAAATATGTTTAGAAATTAATAATCTTATATTTGGCTTATTGTAATCTTATAATAGGAAATTGTAGATCAATTTGACTAGATTCAAGATATTTTCACTTGCTAAGGTGCCATTTTCTGTAGTATACTTCAGGACCAGGGTTGAGAACCTGTGCCTTATGATGACTATCAATATTGCATTAATTGTGTTTCATTGCCACCTAGTGGCAAACTTTTGCCTGTTTTATTTGAGTTCTGCACGTTTTTCTGTGATTAGCTATCATTCATTCCTTTGTTCATTGTTCATTCATTCATTCATCTTCACTAAGCTCTTTATCCAAGACAGGGTAGCAGTGGACCTGGACCCTATCCCAGGACCACTGGACACAAGACTAGAATGCAACCTGGATGGTACACTAGTCCATTTCAGGGCAGCATGCATACACATTCACACACTCAATCATAGCCAATCCACCTACCAGCATGTTTTTGCTACCACTGAATCAACATGCCACACTCAGTGATTAAATATGAAGCTGAATTCCATAGTTTTTTTAATCCAATTATGAAAGGTTGCTTCTATTCCAAAAGCTTGTCATTAGACTTCCAAGTCTGACTTCTCCTTAGCACTTTCGTTCTGCTCTTCATGTGATAGTAGTTTGGAGAAGTAAAGAGTGGGAAGCTTCTTGGGACATACAAATACACAACTGAAGTAGGTTAGAAGATCGACAGTTACTGGCATTGTTCTGGGAGCCAGACGCAAACATGAGCAGCTCATCTTACTCCAGCTATAACAGCTCAGTCAACAACAACAGCACGGGGGATGAATGGGCCACCGCGGGGGGAACTGTAGCCTGTGTCATCCTGTCTGTGTGCTTTGTGGTGGGGACTCCAGGGAACCTGCTGGTCGTGTGGACCATTATGAGGAACGTGAAACAGCGCTGTCATACTCTGCTGCTCATCATGCACCTGGCTGTTGCTGACATGCTGGTAGTTGTGACCCTGCCTCTGTGGATCTACTCTCTGGCTTGGTCCTGGGTTTTTGGTGAGGCTGTGTGCAAGGCCATGGTGTATATCATCTATGTCTGCATGTACGCCAGCATTTTTCTGATAACTATTATGAGTGTGGAGCGATATGTGGCTGTCATGTACCCTTTCAAGATGCTGCGCTGGAAAAACAGCAATGCTATTAATCTAATCCTGGCTGGGGGGTGGACCCTGGCACTCCTGCTAGGGCTGCCAGCTTTTTTGACCCAGTCTGTTGAGAGCACGGATGGTGTTCAGCACTGCTTCTACTCAGAGTATGGTACCGTGGCTCTTGAGGTCTTTTGTGCATGTTTGGAGACATTGATCGGCTTTGTCATCCCATTTCTCGCCCTGGCTGTGTGCTATGTCCAGGTGGCATCTCAGCTTCGCCAGATGCAGAGAAGGAATAAACAGAAATCTGCTTTCCTCATCAGTGGGGTGGTGGTGGCCTTCGCTCTGTGCTGGCTGCCCCATCATGTTATGAATGTCATTAAGGTAGTTAAGCTGCTTGGAGCACACTCAGAAGATCTGACAGAAGTCTCAGAAGCAGCAGTGTTCGTCTCTGGAGCACTGACGTTCATTAGCAGCTCAGTGAACCCAATGCTTTATGCTTTTGCTGCCAGAAACTTCCAGGGTAGTCTGAGGAAGTCAGCGATGGCCAGGCTCTTCCAGGATATTGCTTCATATACTCTCCAATTAAGGGGGACAGAGCTGCAAGCTTCTGACTGTTTGGCCCAGAACACACATGAAAAAGACTCTGCAGCAGATGCCTAGTGTGTGCTGGATGACCTCTGACTTGAACTGTGTTTGTGACTGCAATATGTCACAACATCATCATGGAAAGATGTTAGTTATTAATTCACAGTTTTAAATAGGCTGTAATTTTTAATTGCTTTACGAAACTAACATTTTTTCAAACTTTATATCAATAGAAGATCATCCCTTTTCATTTCAGTAACTCAGCAGAGCCAAGCAGAGAGACTCAAGCCAAGACAAAAGGAAGTTCTCAATTTTCTTCAGAACATGATGTAGTAAACATCATGTGTTAACATCAGACTAGACACAAATTGTGGTTAGGGAGATTTTACAGTAATTCATCTTGGACATTCTCATGCCTTCCTAAGAAAAACACCAATAAAAAATATAAAGCCCAATTCAACTATGTGTAAATTTCCCGTTCAGTTGGATCACATATTTTCATCTTCTTGAGACCCAAATGTAATGTTGTTTTCCTTGTAATTTCTCCTCACTATTATTATTATTATTATTATTATTATTATCTTTATTAGAAACTGAAAATTATACAGATTGATACCTTTCTTCACAGAGGAAGAAGTGCAAATACAGAATTACCAAACTGTCCTCATGTGTCTGGGGGGAAAAATCTGATGTCTTCATTTGTGGATGGTGACGTCTCAAAAGTTGACTGTGAAAGGACATTGAATTGTTTTTGGTTTCAATTTGATAAATTGTAGTAAATGTAAACAATATCAACAAATGTAGTATTAGTAATTATTAACATCACCATTATTAGCAAATGTAAACAAATCTTGTAGATTTTGAATGATTCATTTATTTGATTGGGTCACATTTATTTTATATTAAGTAGATATAATTTAAATCTTCAGTTAAATGGGTAAAATATATTTCTTTTCTTACTTTACAGGTATGTTTCACTTAAACCATTGGAAATGGCAATAAGGGAACAGTAGTAGTTGAGAAAAATGTATTTTGTCTGTTAATGAACAGTTAATAGTGGTCTCCTAATTTGTTTGTTGTGCACCAGCTACCAGCTGTAGTTGATCATGATCAGTCATGACGCCTTGGGCTTGGCAAGTTAAAAGTCATGGCGTGTGAATATTTTGGACCCTGTATGTATTATTTTGACCCTTTGTTGATTTCAGAAACCCAAAGTAAATTAAACCTTGTGTACCAAACCCTTGTTTTTTTCCTATTAAAGATACAATCATTCATTTTAAAGAAAACATTGAAAGCCTAATATTGCCATGGTGTGTGTGTGTGTGTGTGTGTGTGTGTGTGTGTGTGTGTGTGTGTGTGTGTGTGTGTGTGTGTGTTAGTATATAGGCAATCTGCCAGTTTTCCTGGAGACTTTGACGTTTTTTTGCATCCAAAACCCAACAGCCTTCATTATGTTTTTCTCATAATAGTCTTTTATGTAATATACTGCTTTGTTTTTGTTACTGACATATGAACATTTTTAAAGAGTTTAAAAGTAGCTGCCTTGTTTTCACTGGATGCTTCACTGGTGTGTGTGTGTGTCCCCCTTTCTCTCTCTCTTTCTCTCTCTCTGTCTACATTTCCTGAAAAAAAAGCTTAAAAAGCTCTTAAGGGGAAGTGGTGTGTTATTTAGGCAGACTGCCCTCAGTGCTCTCCGCTCAAACGTGTGAGTGTTTTGTGCACAGTGGAGTGTTCGCAGGAAGCATGAATGTTACTGGTGCAAGTGTTTTCGAACAGGCCCAGGAGATAGAGGTGGACCCAAGTATTGTGGGAGCCTGTGTCATCCTGGCTGTGTGCTTTGTGGTGGGCACTCCAGGGAACCTGCTGGTCGTGTGGACCATCATAAGGCATGTGAAGCAGCGCTCTCACACTGTGTTGCTTATCATGCACCTGGCTGTTGCTGACCTGCTGGTAGTCTTCACCTTGCCTCTGTGGATCTACTCGCTGGCTTGGTCCTGGGTGTTCAGTGAGGTTGTATGCAAGGCCATGGTTTATGTCATCTACGCCTGCATGTATGCCAGCATCTTCCTGATCACCATCATGAGTGTGGAGCGCTTCCTGGCCGTGAGGTACCCCTTCGCCTCGTCTGCCTGGAGAAAGAAGCAGATGTTAAATAAGGTATTGCTGGTTGTATGGGTAGCGTCCTTTCTTTTTAGCATCCCAGTAATAATCACTCAGGTCTTGGATGTACATAAAGGACAAGTGCAGTGCCTGTACCGGGAGTATAAATCCAATACACAGGAAGCTGTGCTACTGACCTTGGAGTCTCTGGTGGGCTTCGTGATCCCGTTCTCCATCCTGGTGATCTGCTATGGCTGCCTTTACAGTCGAATCACACAGATGAGCTTCAGGTCCAAGCGCAAGTCTACATTGCTGATCGCCAGTGTTGTCGTAGTGTTTGCTCTCTGCTGGATCCCGCACCACATCACCAACCTTCTGTCTTTGGTGTACCTTGGCCTCCACGGCTCCCAAGAGGCCGATAACATTGAAGAAGTTGTGAATGCCATGACCATTATCTCTAGCTCACTGGTCTTTGTGAGCAGCACCATCAACCCAGTGCTGTATGTTTTTGCAGCAAGGAACTTTCGCACTTCATTGAGGGACACGGGAATCCATAAGCTGTTCCGCCACCTGTCCAGTTCAGCGATGGGAGAAGGCAATAGAGAATTGTCATTTGTGTCTAAAAGGCAAAGCTCTCAGACTACCACTTCTCAGTGCTGCATGGAGTCCAAAGCACAAATAGACCTACTCATAGACATATGCAACAATGCTGCCACTGATGAAAGTATGTGAAGGTACAGAGTTTGGCTACTGAATATTATATCTAATACTTGACTAAATGATTTTAAAAGAGAAATAAAGGACATTTTGTCCAGGACTAAATTAGTGCTGGGAAAATTGTGCACAATTAGACAATTAAACAAAGAAAGGAAATGCTCAGTGTGTTGAATATTCAAATATTCCAAAAAAAAAATTGTCACTCTTTAAATTTAAGCAAACTTGTGAAACTGATCATGTTAACACATTTGTAAACAAAGGTCAGATTTTCCTTGAGACTTATCTCTTCCAAAGGATGTGTTCAGATGAGATTCTGCTGGATTTGATCTAACATGGATCATCAGGTTTTCCACAAACTTCTGGAGTCCATGCCAACTTGAGTGCATGTTGTCATTAAAGCAAAAGGTGGCTGTACTAAAAATTCTAAGAAAAGTTGAAATATGTGTAAATATTTCTAGGATTTTCATTCACGTTGTTGCTGATAATTTTTGCTGGAAGAGAATGCAAAAAGGAAACATTGAAACTAATAGGCTCAGACTTTTGGACTCTGTATATTTATATTTTTTGCCATCAGATTATTAACATTTGTTTTATAAAATTGCTTACTCATGTCTCTGTATGTATGTGTGCATGTATATGTATGACATTAAAAGAAAATATTTTTTCCTTGTCATGATTTTAGAGCATTATACAGTTCAGGTTTGTTGTAGTCTATTTTATATTAGTTAAATACAATCTCTCTTGCTTATATTATTCTTTAATACTGGATTGATGTTAATCAATTCTTCTCAAAGATATCCTGACTATTAAGTCCAGAACAGAAAGTTTAATAAATCAAACTTTTTAATTTAATGATTACTGATTCTTGGCTTGTTTTTGTGACCAAAAGAAGAACATTATTTAATAAACCGGGGATCAGGAAGTGCTTCACCAGCATTTTATAAATCAGACAGCTTGTGTACCATGTCTACATGGCAACACTTCTCTTTTATATTGCAACATATGTGCATGTGTGTGCTTGTGTGTGAGAAAAGAGGATATGCAGACTGATTTGTGACACGTTTGTATCTCTGATACTGTGGAAACCTAGGGTTTTTTTGTGTCAAGGCAAATCTGTTGGTATTTTGAAGGAAGATTTGCCTGACTTCAAAGTGAGTTGTATTACACTCTTAACCATCCTGCTTTCTTACCAAGTCACTATAATCACTAAGACGTATAACGCATATTCAGGTGACATATTAGTCCCCTCTCATACTCTTGGTTTAACAAAAGATACACAGATTTTTCTTTCATTTTCAGGATGATGATGAGGTTTAAGGATTCATGTTTGTCAGTGTTACATGAATATTTTGACTCTTTTTACAACAATGTTGGTTAGACAAAACTGGCAAGTCGAATACATTTTAATTACTTTAGAATTGATCATTGAAATGCTTTACAATGTTAAAACCTGTAAGAAGATTAGAATTAAATACATTTCTTCATTATAGTAATGTTTTTTGTGCCTCGCTGAGATTTTACATTTCTTGCAGTACCCAAGATCCACATAATCATCAGTCTTCCCTAACTTGTTTATATACAGGAATAAAGTTCTCTTTGTCTTATGTTTTTACAATTTAAACCCCTACAGCAGTTAGGCCAAATGCTAATTCCTATTAAGTACACATGCTCACTACATAGGATATAATGTACAATAGTATAGCACAATGTGCTCAACAAAATTCAGAGAAAAACTTCAGTCAGTGCCTGTTGACAATTGTTAATTACTTACAAGTAATATGTATGAAATGAAACACAATGGGACGTTTTTATTCCTCTTATACCACAATGCTTTGCCAATGATTGAAATGTTTAATTTGTAAATGAACAGCATGTCACATTTTGTAACTGTTTAAAGGATTCATAGGCAACATTGAATGGAGTGAAATTGTTAGCCTTCTCATTCTCCCATAAATATAATAAAAAGAAAAGAATAAAGTATGAATATACAAATACATTTTATTGAAAGGATCTGAAATCTGAATAAATAGCGTAAAAAAGGTGCAATGTTAAAAAATATGTGTTCTGATTTATAGTTAGTGTCCAGTCTGATACCCTAGCTATTGACGGAGTTCAGTATCTAGATGGCTTGAGGATACACTGTCTCTGATCCTGCTAATTCTGGACTGGATGCTCTGTGTTTAGCTATATTCATGCTATGGAACATCTCATTTTTTTCTCTTGAAGTCAATGGAAAAAAACCCAGAAAACACAAAGTCCCCTTGTTTTTTTTGGGTGTGAAGCAACAGCACTTTTTTAAATTATATGAAGTGTCTGCTATGCAAGTCTCTGTGACTGAGTTGTTACTACAGATGAAATAACATATATCAATGAACACATTAATATAAACCTTATTTATATTATGGCCAGAACCGTTGTTAAAGCCATGCTGTTATAGAAAATTAATCATCATCTTCTGAGTCAAAAAGTCAACATTGCTGTGGTATAACATTTTTAGTAGAAATGCTTTGTATGCTTTGTATATAATAAATATAATGTTTTTCCCACAACATGCAGGAAAGATCATTTAGCCAAAACATGTTTCATAGATTTATGTTAAATGAATAAAAATCAAACTTGGGATCTAATGAGGAATTCTTTCATTAAATTTATAAATATTGTGAAACTGTAATTATTATTTGAACGGTGAAATTTATTAGCCCTGATAACATTGGTTGGTAATAATAATGGGGTTCTCAAAACTTTGGTAGCCAGGGATCCTTCACTGTATAATAAATTCCTTTCTACCCACTCAATACAATTTAAGACTAACATCTACATGATCTCTATAATAAATATAATAACTTTGATAATGCTGGGCTGCAATTTCCACAGCTATCACAAAAAAAAAAAAACAACAACACTGATGTCCTGGCTATGCTTCACAGGCCCCACTTTAAAAGCCACTGAATAAGAGCATGCCATTGGCTGAACATTCAAAAGAGAACGATCGACTGTTACTGCTCATGTACAGCTACTACAGTGTGTTTTATATGCTCGAGATTTATTTGTTTAGAAAGCATGAAAAAAGTACTAGTCATCATGTTTCTTCTTGTTGCTATTTTTATGGTTCCTGTTATTTTTAATTAGTTGTCTCATATGCTGAATTAGAAAATTCCTTCCACTGGTTTACATATCATGGTGCTATAACTGTACTTATTTCTGAGCTGAAAAAGGAATGAAAAATGAAAACCTAAGCAAGTCATTGGTCTGATTGCTGAGAAGCAGTGTCTTCTCTGGGTCATGACGCACTTCAAATTCTCAGACAACAAGAGTGCTTATTAGGCAAACTGCTGAGAAACCAGCAGCATGAACTGCGGAAGTGAATCAACAATCTACATGAAAGTTGAAAAGGGGCTTTTATATATATGGGACAGCAGCATGGAGAAAGATTTTCAGGCAATCAATAAGAAGCTGTAGATACATTAAGGAAAAAATTCTAATAGTGGTGTTGATTAACAGATGAGTCTGCTGTTCCCTGTCCCACTCTCCCTCATGTACTTTAACTCCCGACTCTTATTCTCTGTGGAAAAAATATATAATCTAATGACTATAGTACATGTTCCTTCTTGCAACCATTTTCCTTAAAGTGTTTTTTTTTTTTACAGGGACAGAACTGACTGCATTACTAAAGTGTAACTAGTTAGAAGTTTTATATAGTTATAGATTTTAAACTAGTTATATATTATTAATTTTGTCAGAAGGACAGTTAATAAAATTATTCATTCATGATGGCTGCAGGAAAGTTGTAGTTAATTTGATTTAAAAGGAGAATTCGCAATTCTCAAAGGAAATATGAGTAACATTATACTTAAATTACCTACCACTAATTATCAAAAAAAAAGAATGAAAAAAATTAACCACAAATGAAAGCAGTCCCATTAAAAAGAAAAATATAAAACTTACAAGTTCAGATATAATATTTGTTTGCATGTAGTATTTTCTCTGTAGTAATTGTCCTCAGCATGGAAGTAATTGTCTTTATCATAGGAGAATAAGTAAGTGATCATAAGATTATGGATCCCAAACCTGTTCCAATGAACCCATGTGATTCAGTGAATCAGCTCAATAAAATTCCCTCCTGAATTGCCCTCTGTGTTAGAGTAGTGAAAACTATGAGATGTGCAGGGCTGGGTGTTATGAGGGATATTCCCTGGCCTGTGAACCTGTGGATTACATGATTTATCCATTCACCACAAATTCTTTCTTATTTGAGAGAATTACAACGTATAAACTGCAGCAACGTGTGATTTCATTATTACTATTCATTTGTCTTAGTAAGAATCTACATAATCATAACCAAAGTCACATATCCCTCATGACTATAGTATGTGTATTTGCAGCCTGTTGCTGTCTTGCATATGTCACTCCGCTATACAAAATACGCCCCCCCCCCCCCCCACTACTTTTCACACTAATTTCTACAGAGTTCCTATTCGGACGCCCCTCCTGCTCACTTCCAGTCCCTCTACTCATCAAGATCTGACTCCTGCCATTCTCATGCCCAGTAATGTCCATTAACGACTATGAACCAGCCCTTTTCCTTCACTTCCGAGTTATATATGAAGTTAAAGTTATACTATTTCCTTGCATAAGTATAAAATTTACAGAAGAGAACAAAAGTTTACAGATGTGGAAATTTTTTTTTCAACATACTTTTTCAGATATCCCACTTGTCTGTCTATCTATCTGTCTATCTATCTATCTATCTATCTATCTATCTATCCATCTATCCATCTATTTATTTATTTATTACAAGCGATCAATCCTATTTGAACTTCTGATTTTTGAACCTGCCTTAAAGCATAGACATCTTTAGCCATTTTCAAATCCAAACTTAAAACCCTTCTCTTTTCCACTGGTACTTAAGCATGTTCTACCCACACTGCACTTCTATTTAATTATTTACATATGGAATATTTGCCCATTATTTCCTCCTTATTGTCTTCCATTTTGTGCTTAGTTATGTAAAGAACTTTGAATTGTCTTTGTATATGAAATGTACTACGTAAATAAATGAATCATAATTTAATACCTACAAATAAATGAACTGGAGGATGCAAACTTTTCAGCTTTTCAATAAAAAAAGACTCAGATGCTGTAATATTTAGACCACGTGGTAACAGGTTTTCCGGAGGAAACTAAAATGAACTGAATATGGGATTCTGTTTTGCAAGTAAACTCTAAAGCAAAGGCACATTTGTCATGTTTTCACTCAGAAAACAAGGGGATGCTAACTTTTACACTCAACTGTATGTTCTTATCACTAGCTATGAAGCTACGCTCCTTATACACTAGAATTACTCGACCATTGGATTTGAAAACATGTTTATGATTTAAGGGTTAAAAGGAGGATGGGGTCTGTGTGTGTGTGTCCATACACTAAACACGCCATACCACAAAAGGAGTTATGAATTGTTTATATAGAGGAAACCACCGTATTAAAGCCTTATGATATTATATATAATTATGTAAACGTAAATATAAGTTTATTTGAGCCACATTAGGACGAATAAAATTCGATATTTTATTTCTCCCGAGAGCGCGAGACCGAGAAAGAGAGAGGCAAGAACGTTTACAGGTTGAATCCTAAATATCCTCCATGTTTGACAAGTAGTGCACTAGATAGTGTGCAGGGAGCCAATAATTCACCCAGACATAGCACACTGACATAGTGATTACATGACATACAGGACTCGGCCACTATAAAGGTGAGCTGACGCCGGAAAATGGTTTCTTATCTGCGATCACTTCCTCTGTTCATAACAGACCAATCATATTGGGTTACATAAGGTGTTATGTCTTTTGGCTCCGCCCTCACCTTTCGGAACTAGCCAATCGGCGATCTCTACAGGGAGATTGACTCAGAGTTAGAAGGCAGAGCCAAAGGCAGGTAACTAAAAAAAAAAAAAAAAGAACAAAAAAAAAAAAAGAAAAGGTATAGTGAGAAAAGGCTGGAGGGCTTGTTATGGGGTTAGCGTGAGAGAAACTCAACATTTTGTCCACCCTTCTTTACCAGTCAAACCAGTAACTCTGGATAGAGCACACTCGAGCAGGTAGAGTCTTCGGCTGCACTTTTCCGCGTCCTTCTCTTGAAAATAGTCTTAATCTTCTTTCCCCACTTCGTCTGTACCATTATTGAATTTCCAGCTCTTTTGTTTGCTTCTCTTTATCACACGGAGAAAGGTGAACTCTCGTGTTACTTTTGGTTTTGTTTTGTTTTTATTTGATCTTTGCTCTTAATTGTAGTTTTTACCCTTGTGGTCCCTGATGGCTTCGCACAGTGATACTCTGGTGGTATTCTTTGGGGCAACAGCTGGTGCAAATGGGGGTAAACTGGGGTCGGATGAGAGGGAAATAATTCTGTTGGTGTGGCAAATTGTGGATCTACATGAGAAAAAGGTATGGACCTTTTCACTCGTTGTAAGGTTCTTTTCCTAGCTTTACCCACCCAGGCTGTTCTGTTCTGTACTGTACTGTAGCCTACATGCTTACTGTTATTAGTTTAAAGCTATTCCACCTTGACAGCTGACATGTCAACCAGGTACGCTTTCTACTTTATATATCCCATAAAATGAGCCTCAGCCTATTAAACACGTGCACATAGGCCTATACGTTTAACTAAATTTAATGAACCTATATTAGACCTTTTCTGGAATTAAATCTAAAAGCAAAGCAGGAGAAAGCGTGCCTTTTGTGGCAGCATGTCAGCGCCATGAGGTCAGTCACCCTGCGGCTCACATACTGCTTTGCAGCTCTACTACACACGCCTTGTACTACAAAATTACTGTGTTCAGACGAGAGCCTTATTCCTTAGTGTGGATGGTTTGGGCCCCATTTAATGCTCTCTGGGGTAGACAGGCTTGCTGCACTCATCTTCATAATGCAAGCATACTGTGAAAAAGCTGTCTTTTCCCTGAACAGGTGGGAAAACTTCAGCAGCGCCTGATTAAACCAGACACTTTGGATTTAACAGATCAGTGTAAAGAGGAGACGGGACTGAGTGTGGACGAGCTTTGTGAAGCAGAGCCTCTGGACACGGTTCTTCAACAGGTGAACTGCATTTTCACTTAATTGAGTACCTGTTTTTTTTTTTTTTTTTTTTTTTCTTTCTCTCCCGTCGCTCTCTCTCTCT
>JAQQZR010000023.1:5195419-5212783 GCA_030068235.1 Notoglanidium macrostoma | reverse complement strand
CATATCATCATGTGTCAGTGGGAAAAATTGCACTGCCTTGATTTAGCTATTTGTCAGTCCATTCTACCTTAAACTGATGCTTCTCGACGACGTTTCTTAGCTTTAATCAGAGCCAGCTTCACTCCACTTGTGGGAATGGGATTGTTTGTGATTAAAGGCACACTCTGCTTTAGAATCTTTGGCGCCTTGAGTAGGCTATATGCCGGGTAATTTTACTACCTTTGGTTTTAAGCTCTTATCTGAGTTATTATAAGAGCCATCAACACAGCCTATATCTTGATTTTTCAGGACAGTCTGTATGACTTTACAATTTGCAAACAATACTAACCGAATGTTTTAATGCCACTGGAATCTCCTGTCTATTAGTCTACACCGCTATGCAGGTTGCCATAGGGGAGTTAAGAAATCGTGAGATATTACACAGAGAAGAATGTAAGACACAGAGCTGTAGTAACATAAATTTTTATATAAATTCAACGCTAATTAACTTGCAAAAATTTTATCACAAAAACTAGTGACTAGCACGGTTGGAAAGGTGAGGTTGTGCAGTTTCACTTGATGTGCTTGGGATGTCTGTGTGAAGAAAACTCGGAGAATGAGTGCAGCCGTTACTCGCCAATCACAGCAAGTCCATTCTCATGACGATAAGACATGTCTGTTGTTGGGCCACAGGAAATTTTCATCGGGCCGCATCTGGCCCGCGGGCCGCTAGTTGAATAGGCCTACTTTATAATATGTTAGAACTGTCACCTCATGGTAAGAAGGTTCTGGGTTTGAAGACTTGGGTCTTTTTGTGTGGAGTTTGCATGTTCTCCCTGTGCCTGCAAGGGATTCCTCCAGGTTCTCCAGTTTCCTCCCACAGTCCAGACATGTGGATTAGGCTAATTGACCAGTCTGAATTGCCCACAGGTGTGAGTGTGAATGGTTGTTGGTCTCTGTGTTAGCCCTGTGATAGATTGCTGACCTGCCCAGCGTGTAAACCAACTCTCACCCAAACTCCGGTGGGATTGGCTCCAGCTTCCCCGTGACCCTTAATGGGTAAGTGGTATAGATGATGGATGGATGGAATAGATGGACGGCTGTATAGACCCAGACATGTATAGTATACATACTAGTATAATAGCATCCATCCATCCATTATCTATACTGCTTTATCCATCTAGGTTTGCGGGGAAGCTGGAGCCAATCCCAGCATCTTTGGGCGAGAGGCGGGGTACACCCTGGGCAGGTTGCCAGTCCACCACAGGGCCAACACAGACAAACAACCACGCACGCTCGCATTCACACCTATGGGCAATTTAGAGCAGCCAGTTGACCTAATCTGCATGTCTTTGGTCTGTGGGAGAAAACCCACGCATGCACAGGGAGAACATGCAAACTCCACACAGAAAGGCACCCTGGGTGACCCGGCGATCAAACCCAGGACCTTCTTGCTGTGAGGTGACCGTGCTAACCACCGCACCACCGTGCACCATATTTGACACTTTTTCCAAGGAAAGGATCATAACTTAGCATTTGGGACATGAAAGGTTTTTATTCCCCCATACTAATCAATCATCTTTGGTTCCTCCTGTAGCAGTTTTTTGTTAATTCTGTTCCTCACACATGTAGTTAGGTAGAACCTCAAATTACTTTATGCTGTATTTCCTGTTTATCCTGACTGCATGGGGTGTAGCAACATGGTGCTCTTGAATTTGCAAAGTGCAGTATTTGGGACTTGGCCACAGAAAGAAAACATTAATTGTAGGAATTGTAATGATGTACAGTGGTTATAAAAGACTACACCTCCTGTTAACATGGCAGGTTTATTTGACTGATTTTGATATCCACTGTAAATGTTTAGCATTGAAACCCCATAACATTAAACCTTACAAAGTTCATTCCAAAATGTTTTGTTTTTGTCCAGTCTGATCAGTGATCACCAAAGAAACGTTACAGACGAGAATCTCCAAGTATGTGCGTTCCATTATTTAACATGAGCTCTCTTGATTATCCTCGTTCATTATCCATAATTATTTTTAATAACCATATTGGATGTCTAGGGAGGTGTCCTTATTAATAGACGCAGTAATCATTACGATGCTTTATTTCTTGAGTATGTGTCAGGAAGCCTCACCCAACCACTCCCTACTGAAGACTGAATTCTGACTTCTTGTGGGCAGTTGTGTTTGGTGGTGGAAATGTTCAGCTGTTGTGTAAAACACTTGGCAATTTGGCTCCTGTTTGCCTGCTCTGGCATTGTGTGTATGATCAAGCTGGAGGATGGCATGACCAGGAGTCCGATGGCTCTTTAGCGACTATAGTCTGAATGTCAGAAAGCTCTATGGTTCACATTCCATCAGGTTGAGGAAGTGTCTGCGTGCATGTCTGTCTGTGTCTGCGTGCATGTCTGTCTGTCTGTGTGCGTGTTAAGTTACAAAGTCAGACTCAGAAAAATGGAGGGAAAACCGAAATGTTGGTAGTGATAGTTCAGCTCGCAATAAAGTTCTCCAGCCAAATTCTCTAACCAAGGGTACTGGCCATTTAGTGGTAACTGTTGAACAAACCTTAAATAAATGCTTTCTTTCCTCCCTTCTGCTGTTTCCCTTTACATGTGCAGTTCCAGCAGGCCGTATCAGCAGAACTGAAGGCTCTGGGCAGAAGCTCCTACACGCTGTGTGTGGACGGACCCCTCCTCATCCGTCAGGCCCTTCACCCTGAGGCTTCCAAAAAGGTTCGTGACAGATGTTCATGACCTTAATTTTATAATGAGTTATGGAATCCAACAGAATAAATGTGCCTGTATATAGAGAAGGGCAAACATTTGCATTGAAAAGGAAAATGTAGCTTTTGTAGATTTTACATGTTGATTTTGTAGATTGTAGAGGTAGGAAACGAAAACATTCCGTGATTAATCTGACAAGACAATGACCCAATACATCAGAGGTGTCCAATCTTATCCGGAAAGGGCCGTTCCAGGTGCAGGTTTTCATTCCACCCCAGCAGAAGCCACACCCGAGTCTACTGAAACTCAACTGATTAAACAGGTGGAATCGGGTGTGGCTCCTGCCTGATCGCACTGAAATCCTGCACCCGCACCGGCCCTTTGTGGACAAGGTTGGACACCTCTGCTACACGTGAACCAGATCAACAGGAAAATAGTTTAAAAAGACCTGACCTCCAGACAACAAAGGCAGTGTGTGACATTATCTTAATTTTGTCCTCAGTCTATGCAAACCTTTGCACTCAGCTGTACAGAAGGAAATTTCTTGGCACAACCTGTGTGCTTGCTTAATGTCCTTATTTAATCCAAAGCACAAGTCAAGTCCTATCCTGACTTCATGTAATGTCTTTTAAAAAAAAAAAAAATCTAAAATTACGTTGTTTAACATTTTCAACAACAGCATAGATAATTGAAAACCTTTTGTTTTATTGTTCTTTAACCCTGTCCTGTCACAGACACTGATGGGAGTCTTTGTGTTGTGTGTTGTTTTTTTGTTGTTGTTGCTAGAATTTGGTCCTCCCGGAGTGTTTTTACTCATTTGTGGATATAAAAAGAGAGTTTCACAAATGCTGTCCCAACGCCGGTCCAGGGAAAGACCTCACCCTTCACTCAATGCTCGAATGTATCCTTACTAGAAGCTTGCTTATTACTTACTGTTGTTATCCAAAGATATGGTTCTTGACCTCCATGCTGTGCGACATACAGCGTTTGTCCCTTAATCCGTGTCCTCAGATTTGTGTCTCGCAGCAGAAAGCGAGCAGATTGCTGGCGTGAGGGAGGTGAAGAGCATGGTGATGATCCTCCAGCACATCCTGGCTGAGCCATACAGTCAGTCCATGTTTTCCAATTACTCTACTGCTGCTGTCTCAATGCACTTAGTCAGTGCAGTAAACTGTTACAGTCCTCACTAAAGCGTAATCGGGTGTTAAATGTTGACACCTGTCATAGCAAACATGGCGTACGTTTATTACGTCAGTCTTCAGTTTCAGATCTTTTTTTTTTTTTTTTTTTGGCTTTAAGCTATAAAGTCAGAAATCATAGGGAGCAGCTAATTATATCTAACCCAGTTCCACTAATGTAATTATTACACTTTTTTTTGCTCAACGTCTGCTTTCGGCTAAAATGTGCATTATAGGAAGAGGATGTAGGGTGAAACCAGTTTTGCTTTTGAAATTCACTTTTCCATGGCAACAGGAACATTGTAGGTCAAGTGATTTTCATACAGTTTTAGTGACGTTTTCATGGCTTGCTAGCTAGTTAACTAGCTAACTCCTGAGCAGATCGTATAAGGGATTATTGTCAGATATATATATATATATATATATATATATATATATATGGAGTAAAGGTTCCTCAGAACTGTTCTGCATTCAAACAAGTTTGAGCCTAAAAGTACCCTAAGACTAGGAGTGTTTAGTGCAGCAATGAATGGATAAAGGAAAAAAAATGGCAAAACCACGTCAGCGGCATAAACTGTGTTGATTGCAGACCTTAGAGGTGTTCTCCGACCTAGATTGTGAATAAGAAGACATTGCTTTTTCTTTTTTTTTTTTTTTTGCTACTGATGCTAGCAGTAGCCTCGTCTATGCTTATCCCTGTGTGTATACTCAGCAGAATAAATGCATAATTACCAAAAAATGTACACAGTGCATTATATAATATTTTCCATAGGTTTTCTGCCAGGCTTTGTTCTTTAGGCTCCTATTGTTTCTTTTGAAAAGGATATCATCTTCAATTAGGGGTGTTATAGTGTATTCTCTCTCTCTCTCTCTCACACATATACACATACATGACTGTTTTTGCAACGTGGCCCATGGCCTTTATTTAACATGAGTGTTGTAACTTGTGTTTATTTCCGTTGTGAGATCTCCCATATTCCGTTTTTTTTCCAGGTCACACAATTTCCTCATTTGAGACGGTGAAGTACAAGTTTGAATCTGGAGCTTGGTGAGTATGTTGCTGAAGTAGCATTTCCCCATCCTGGCCCTGGAGGATTAATGCACTACAGACTTGTTTATGAACTGTTGAGTAGAGTTAGAGGTGTTGAGGAAAGATGAGACCTTCTAGAGAAGAGAAAACACACTCCAGTGCCAGGACTGAGTTAAAGCATCATAACGGTGACGTTTCTGGAACAGTCTAAAGCCGTCTTCTCTCTGTTTGTTCTGCAGCAGTAAGACCGAAGCGGTAGACAGTGAGACAGTAATCAGAGCCAGGGGGTTGCCATGGCAGTCTTCAGACCAGGACATTGCTCGCTTCTTCAAGGGCCTCAACATTGCCAAGTAAGAGCATGTTTTAATGTGTAGGTTTTGCCCAGATCCCAGTTAGGTCATGTGGGATGTTGATTAGCATGCGCTTTGAGTTGCAGAGAAAGCCACAGTACCCATGTGACTAATTGTGGCGTGTGTGTGTGTGTCAGAGGTGGCGTGGCTCTGTGCTTGAATGCTCAGGGTCGCAGGAATGGAGAGGCCCTCGTGCGTTTTATAGACTCTGAACACAGAAACATGGCCCTGGAACGACACAAACACCACATGGGCAGCAGATACATTGAGGTGAGCAGCTTCCCCCTCCAGTCTCACACATCACATCCTCCGCTAAAACAGGATTAATCACTTCCGTGCTAAGACATTCAACATGCGTGCTCCCTGATAGTAATGGCTACACTTTGTTCAAGTCACAGTACTGACCTCTATTAAAAGATGTTCAATTCATTTTTCATTTGTTTGCTTGGAGTGAAATGTTGTAAACGTCATTACACTATTTATTATGAGGCCATGAATATAAGCATGTTAATAATCATGTTGTTGTGATGCCAACATTGGAGGTGGGTGGGTGGTTTTTTTTTTTTTTTACTTTTTTTTTTTTTTTTTTTTTTTTTTTTTTTTTACTGGGTAGTGTTTGCTTTTATATCATTACATATGGTTGAATTCCAAATTGGTAATTAAATTGAAGAGAGACCTGAACACAGGATTGTCACAGAATTTCCTAGTGATCCTGTGACTCTGTTCAAGTTCTCAAAGGATCTTAAACTTTGCCTGCCATAAAAGAAGTGCTCGGATTCAAGCTTCATAACAGACGAATACTGAAACCTGGATCGATTCCAACCAGTTTTCGCAGGAAGCTGGACTGGGCAGGTGATCTCCGTGGAGAAATGACAACGGCCAAGAAATGAAGGCCAGCCACTGTGACCTTATACTGTGTTTCTTCACTGGGAAATATTGCACATTTATTATTTAAATATACATATACAATATATTTTATTATATTGAGCAGCGTCACAGTCTCCCTAAGATACTGTCAACATCCATCAGAAGCGCATCGAGAAGGCATATATGGGATTATATGAGAAAATTATCCTTTTCTGCAAGCTTTCATTCTTGCTTCCAGTATAGAGCTAGGCTTACCACAATCATGTCGCACGCTATAACTGGGTCGCAGGCTGAAATCATCTCGCGGGTCGCGAACAACTCAAACAAATGTGGAATTTGGTCTGATTGTAATTCTTTTTTTGTCACAGTACCTGCACAGAATTGCTCATTGTAATGTTCAGACTTTATAAACATTCATCCCATGTGGAATTTTGGAAACGTGCAAAATCATGTCACCTACACTTTAATGCTGAGGTCACAGCAGGTGACCGGTGTCTAAGACACCTCAACTCATACATGATCGATATGTTCATTTATTTTAGATTATTTGACATTGTTACATTTCACAATAATTAAAACATTTTTTACCACTTTTTTCATTTATTTATTCCTTTTTCTGTTCAGGTGTATAAAGCAACAGGAGAGGAGTTCCTTAAGATTGCTGGAGGTGAGATGCTTTTATCGAGTCACTGGTAATGTGTTTTGGAAGTCTTCAATTATGGATCTTGCACGTGCGCGCACACAAACACATGCCAAACCACTAAACATGCTAACATTTGTAGAATGCACTTCCCTCTGATACGGTCACGCTCTCTCCTGTTTGGGTTGAATGAAAGACTCTTTTGTAAGCCGTACGCTGGTGCTGACTCACGCCGAGCTTTTTCAGGAGGAAACTTTACTCTTGTGTCCCTGCCGCCCCACCGGTGCCTTAGAGAGTGCGGCTTCCCCTGAGACGGAGCACGAGCAGCGGCCACTGAAAAGACCGACTCTGCCCTCTCACGCGCAGGGTGTAAAGGGCCAGCGGCAGGCCGGGATATTGGTGTGTGTGTGTGGGTGCGTACTGAGAGAGGGGTGAAAGTAGATCGCTAGCAAATGCACACTTTAAGTGGACTTTGCTCGGACTCCTAATGGATCTGTACACATTCTGACACGTGCACATTTAATTGTACTTTTTAGGAAATTCCGTTTAGCTTGTGTTTCAGTATTTAGCATATTTTTCACCCACTAAACCTTCTGGTAACATTCTATATCTTGGATGTAAAGTTGAGTGCAAAAGTTTGCACACCCTCAGGACAAAGAGAGGCCTTTACCAACAAGACATTTTATTTATTAGCATTCAGAAATGTTCTTTCACGATCACAAGGTCAAATGTATCACTTCAAAGGTGTGCTTTCTCCTGGCAGTGATGTAGATATTCTCTATTAACATGTATGTTTAACCTTTGTACTTCCGATTCGGACTGTGTGCGTGTGCGTGTGCTCTAGTCAGGTTTTGGATCCTCCAAGTGATGTGATTTGTAATATTGTTCAGATTGATTGCTCAATTATTGCACTTTTTTTCCCCTGATCTCATATTGTTGTAACCAAATGCTAAATGTTATGACCTTCAAATCAGAGCCAGAGACCTTGAAGGTCATGGCAAAATGCCTTTTTATCCTCTTAATTTCATGATTTTTATATTTGTATTGTGTCTTGTAATACACCCAGATTTGTTTCAGTATAATTCATCTTCAAGCAATGACTCGTTCTTGGATTTTTTCTGCCCGCTCAGGCACATCTAATGAGGTGGCCCAGTTCCTGTCCAAGGAGAACCAGGTGATCATCCGCATGCGGGGCCTGCCCTTCACAGCCACACATCAGGACGTGCTGGGCTTCCTGGGCCCTGAAAGCCCAGTGACGGATGGCACAGAGGGGCTGCTCTTTGTTAAATATCCTGATGGAAGGCCCACGGGTGATGCCTTTGTGCTGTTTGCTTGTGAGGAATATGCTCAGAATGCTCTGAAAAAGCATAAACAGATCCTGGGGAAGAGGTACATCGAGCTGTTCCGCAGCACAGCAGCCGAAGTCCAGCAGGTCAGTGCAGCAAGGGTCTAACTACACCTCTGTTGGACTTTAAAGCGGATTGTTGAGAAGCGAACAGGTTTTGATGTGCTTGGTGTGTCCCAGGTGCTGAACCGCTACATGTCCACTCCACTGATATCCACACTTCCTCCTCCTCCCATGGTTCCTGTTCCTGTCCTGGCTGCTCCTCCCTTCATCACCACCGGCAACACCAGAGACTGTGTGCGGCTGCGTGGTTTGCCATACACCGCCGCCATCGAGGACATCCTGGAGTTTATGGGAGAGCACACCATAGACATTAAACCCCATGGCGTTCATATGGTGCTCAATCAGCAGGTGAGAGGAATGAAGTGAATGGGGTAATGAATATTTTGTTTCAAATATAGCCTTGGTAGTAATAAAAAAAAAAATTCACATTTTATTGATACTAATGAGCCTGATTTAACTGTTGCTTTCTACAGCGCTATGCTTTATATTATATTTATATTTACGTGTGGGTTTGATAAATTAAGAAGTAGAAGAAATTAAATTTATTACAATAGAGATGGGGTCAAAATTTTTGTTTCCCATTTAAAATATTTTTATATAACTTCATAGTCATATGAACTTCATAGCTAACAATGTTTGTATAGCATTGTTGTCTCAATGTCGAATACACTTTTTGCTGTTAACATTTTGTTACTGTTTACCTTATCCCCACTTTGCAAAAAAATTTTTTCTTTACTTTTTTAAAGGAAAATGATTGCTTGGAGCGTTGGTACTGGGCTGTATGTTGAATGGGTTTAAAGCTAATTTGAGCCTGGAGAATTTATTAATTACTTCTAACTCCTGATGGTGAAGGAAATTTTTAAAAACAAAAAACCCCCCAAAAAACTTCAAACTTTAGTTTCAAACTACAGTCAGGAACATATAGTCCTCTTTCTGTTCATCTCTAAGGGTCGTCCATCCGGTGATGCCTTCATTCAGATGAAATCAGCAGACCGTGCCTTTATGGTGTCACAGAAGTGCCATAAGAAGATGATGAAGGATCGTTACGTGGAGGTGTTCCAGTGCTCCACTGAAGAGATGAGCTTTGTGTTGATGGGAGGGACGCTGAACCGTAGCGGCCTGTCTCCTCCACCATGCAAACTGCCCTGTATGTACACTTCATGCTTACTTCTCGTTTAAATGCAATTAATGAACCCTAAATTGTTTTTTTTTTTTTTTTTTTTTTTTTTTCCATTTTTAAAATCTAGATTAATGCAGATTTGTTTGGGTTTTGGGAGTGATTAATTAACACACATCAGTGAAGCTATTAGGGAAGTAACCTAGTGCTTGGGGTCAGGTGTTAGTTCCAGCTGTGTCCTATGCTGTATTGGCCAGGTGAATTCAAGAAGAGGTGAAAAAATTATGTAATCTGTTTTTCCAATCCAAATTAGCAATCCCCTCCTCCTTCCGGATTGTGTGGTGGTTAGAAAACTGGATAAGAATGTAGAAGTACAATAATAAATTGATCAATTTCTGAATATGGAAGTTACCCGATTCTTTAAATGTACATGGCATGCTTGATGTGATGGTTTATAGGTTTTCCAGGTCTCTGAGAAATCTGATGCATCTAGATTTTAGCTCACTAATTGGGTTATTCAGCACAAGTATACCGATACCAAATTATCATACCAGGACATCTAACGGTAAAATGGTCAACAGCATTAAAATATCCAAATAATGAATATTTACTAGTTACCTCAAACCAGTCACACTCACGTCAGTACAGACATGTTGGTCCTCCTTGGCGGAGTCTTGGTGGTTTGGATTAAAGAAAGGAAAAAAAGATTGTGCTTAGCTTCAGTTTGTCACTTATTGTTTGTCAGGTATTCTGTTGTGTTGCTAAGCCTCAAAAGAAACCTGCGTTGTGTATGAATGAAATGTCCTGTATGACTCTGAGTAAGTTTCGAGCAGTTGATAACGGCACTCTGTCCCAATGTGAGCTTTGTTTGAGTAATGCATGCAGCCTGTTCAGCAGGTCTCCGAGTAGATTGTCCCTAATGCCTATCAGCACAGACTTTAAAGATTAGATTTCAGTTTATCTTGTAGGGAGCAATGTGAGCACCTACGGCCCTGCTGAAAGGTGCAGGATTTATAAAATCTAGGCTTAAAGCAGCACTAAAATCTCATTGCTTTGCAGAGACTTGATCCCCAACCAAAGTCAGACCGACAGAATGGGTTTCTGTGCACAAGTGGCATGACATGACCGGAGGGACTGCTGGTGGTTCCTGGTTTGAAAGAGGGACATGTACTGTACATGACCTTCACTTACTCTGTAAAAGTGTGTGCGTCTGTGCGCGCACACACTGTAGGTGGTGAGCAGGCCCTTCCTGCATGCTGCTGTTTGCATATAAATATGCGTGTTGAATATTTTTTGACCTACTGAAGGACACACTGAAGCACAGGTGTCGCAGTTACCAACCTGCTGTGTTTTTTCCCCCCTTGTGGGCTGGGTTTTGCTGTCACGCTTCATTTGCCTGCTACACCGCATTGCAATAATGAGCTCTATGATAGTTTTGCTATCGTTCTCAAAAGGCTCTGTTTTCTCCCTCCGTCGCCTCAGGCCTCTCACCACCGACCTACGCTGCATTTCCAGCTCCAGCTGCTATGCTTGCCACTGAGGCAGCCCTGTATCAGCCCCCTCTGCTGGCTACTCCAAGAACTCCACAGCCACCCACACACAGCCCTGCCCCGACCCTTGCTTACTATTCCCCTCAGCCACAGCTGTATATGAACATGAACATGAACTACACCGCCTATTACCCCAGGTATCAGCTCATGCATGTATCTGTTCTCGTTCTCAACACACATGGCTGCACGATACAGGCTACAATGATTAGTAATTTGGCTATAATAAAGGAACAACAAATTTGTTTAACCTTTTATAAGCCTGTATTCCTTCATATGTATAGATCTTTTACTATATTGATATTTCAGTGAACTCCATTCATGCCATCATCATTTGTTTTCATAAATGTATATTCTTACACTCTTGTGTTCTTTCGCTCGCAGTCCTCCAGTGTCCCCGTCCACAATGAGTTATTTTGCAGCTCCTCCAGGCTCGTTAGCAGCTCAGCCGACTCCTGCTATCCTGCCTCAGCACGGTGCTTTGGTGCGCATGCAGGGACTGCCTTATAGTGCCGGTGTTAAAGACATCCTCAGCTTCTTCCAGGGATACCAGGTAAGACCCTTTTAGCTTGGCGTGAGTGCAAGAGGGCAGTTGCTGATTTTAAAGTTCACTTCCATATCAAATTTTCATAGGTATGCTGTGCAGCTTGTTTCCGTTTGTCCTCTTTGACTTGTACTTTTGTCACACACACACACACACACACACACACACACACACATGTGCATATAGAATTCATGTACAATACATGTATAATGGTTGTACTTGTACACATTTTTCATCACCTCTACACGACATCTATGTCAGTTCAGTAGTTACTGAGAAATAGTTCAGTTATTAAGCACAAGCTTTAATTCTATAGTTTCCAGTTTATTACATACACCTACTTTGTAACACCATAGGACCACTGGACAGTGTGGGTGGCACTCCTGTACACGTGTGTCCGATTTCTGCACTCCTCAATAAGCAGTCTTGTGAGTGGTGGTCCTGTGGTGTCCCTTTCCACTTAAGGACGGAATAGAGGGAGCCTGATAGACTGTGTATAGCAACCCATGGGCTACATTCAGTTATAATACACCTTCAGAGTGACCTATATGGGCCTGATGAGCACCAATGAGGATGGCTACGTAGGTGTGTGTAGTGAATTGGAACATCAGTCTATAATGCAGTGTATGTATTATTCCATGATTCTCTTCATGATTAAGCTCACTGGACAAAAACGTGGCTACATTTGCCCTTGCCTTAAGTGAGGATTCCACCAGTGTCCTGGGAGTTTGTGCTAATTTTAACTTATTTGTGAGGCGGTTTTTAATAATGGACATTGCACAAAGCAGCTTCAATAAAATCTGGATGTAAATTTAGATCCCTGATAAACAATCCAGAGGAAAGAGGAGGAAAAAGCTTTGAGACAGCATTAGGAAGAAACCTTGAGAGGAACCAGCCTCAAAAGGGAACCTGTTTTGTTCTTCTGGGTGACAACATATAGTCAGATTATAAATCATTGCTGTGTTAGAACACTCTACTGTGAAGTCAAATACTGGGACCGGAGCCTAAGGACCGTCTTAATGATTACAGCAACAGTCAGTCTTCGATACCAGTCTAAATCTAGTCAACTCTTCTACTCCGCTAGAGTTTATGGCTGTGTTGTGCCTGCTGTTGAAAATGGGTATGTAACGATTCACCCAATTCAAGATTTGATGTGATTTGGTTTATGATATTGGGTTCATGATTCAATTTTGCCATGATATTAAAAAAAAAAAAAAAAAATGTTTTTAAAGAATTTATTACCCAAAAATGCAACATTTTATTTTACAATTCTTTTGCTAAATTTAAAAAATATTTACTTTTTTTCATTTCCTTAATAACCAACACTAATATACAAACCTTTTGTAAAGGCCAGAGTAAAATGTAATGGCCTATTAACTAAAATATGCCTTCTTTTAAAAGTTAAAAAAAAGAAAAGTTAAGCTTTTTCTGAAATAAAGCTTAAACATATAACAACTACCTGCATTTTCTTCTCTTTTCATTGGTGTTCATCAGTCTGTATAAAGATAGCTCAGATTTCATGTTGAATCTGTTCATGAAGTTAATCTCACAAAAGCTCTTTCCCATTTTAGATCTGGGTTTTGTGTGTTTTCCTGGCGTTACAGTTGTTACTTCCGCTTTAGGGGACGTCGCACGCATGTCCGCTATTGTATGTTATTGCGTCCTCTGCTGTCTAAATGACTCGATTACAGATAGAAAAACTAAGATTATTCACGGCTCTTTTTTATTTCAATAATTTGTTTCGTTATTTATTTATATAAAATGCATTGCTACATGCCTAGTTGAAAATAATCCCACATTTTCTATGTGATTAAGGTTTGATTTTACAGGCCAGTCCAGTTGTCCAAGTGTTGGATGACGCTAAATGCTAAGTTACATGTATCCAGATGCTCAACCTGCAATTTTTGTCCAGGGAGCTTAATTATTTTCTGTATTCTCCTTTGTGGCATCGGTTAAGCTTTATTTGTACCCAGAAATCTGTGATGTACAGAGTAACGAGGGCATATATTGTATGTATTGTGTGCATAAATCTCTTTAACATATGGGTCATTATATAAATAATGCTACATTGCCATGACCATTTTTGCTTCTTTCCTTCTCCTTATTGGCTGACATCCAAGTAGGCGGAGACTTCACCTGATGGTATGAACTTCAGCCCTAAGGAGTGGGGTGGACAGGGGGTTGATTGAGGGAGAAATAACTGGCTGGTGCTTTATATTGGGATTGTGGTGTTTGTTTGCTTTTTCATCCTGGTAATATAGCAGGGTGAAATAAATGGAACTGATGTGCCACATTAGTTTCATTCCCCAGACCTAAGCTAAAAGGTGAGGGTGCATTTAGAGCTAGCGCACACTGTGGAACAAACTGCTCTCTGCTTCTGTCTTGACTATCCGAGAGCCAGAGATCACGATTGGGGGGGAAAAACTGAATTCAACACCTGGCTGATCCACTGAAATGAAACACTGCCCACTCACCCTCCAAGTGTGTGCTTTTAGCTGCTCAGATGGAGCTCACATTGTGCGTGTCTGTGTGTCTTCGGGAAGAATGTTTCCTTTTGGGTGGGATTTTTGTACTTCTACTTTTCTCTCCATACTTGTATGGGTGAAGTTATGAGTTTTTGTGTTTGGGTGTGCATGTGTTTCTAGATTTAGTTGTTTTGCTCTGCTTCTGTGGAAAAAGGCTCGACTAGAGACGATGCCCCCCCCCCCCCAATGCATTTTTATTCAATTTTAATTTTTATTTATTTTTTTATTTTTATTTTTTTTCTCTCCGAGCAGAATTGCAAGGCAACTACAAAATATGGGATTGTAACTACTTGAACAGATTAAAATGATGTCGTGTAGTTATCCTAAACAGTTACCTAATTCACTTTGGACATAGCATGCATTTTGTTTTTATGCTAAAACATATGGTTGAATGTTGAATTGAACATATCTTAAATGATAGCTGTGGGACTGGGCTCAGAGCAAAAAGTTGTGCGTGCAAAGCATTTTTGCAGGAAGAGGAACAACGTGCATGGACATAAGCATCTTATTTTTTTAATTTCTCCGGAAGAGAAGATATTGTTTCAGCTCTTACTTTCAAGGTTTGAAATTGCCGGATTCAAGTTTACACAGGTGAATTTGTTACAAAGCGAAGTTATCCACAACCGGGTGCCAGTCCTTGTGTTCCTTTAACCATTCAAATGAATTGACTTTTCTCCGGACAAATCTTATGTGCATCATTTCTGAAGCTTTCTCTACACAAAATAGTAGTCTTAATGTTGCAGTTAATCTTCTGTGTGTAGGGGGTCCCCCCCCCCCCCCCCACCCCCACCCCCACCACCACTTTTTTTTTTTAAATAGTCCACCCAACATTTCAAAATATAAAATTTTATTTCAATACTAAGTTAACTAGCAAAATTCGTAGGTGGATGCAACTGCAGGAGTGGACAGATGCAGGATAAACCGAACCGGACAATTGTATTAATTGATTCAGTGGTGTGTGTGTGTGTGTGTGTGTGAGATAAGTGCGTGTGTGATGAGGCTGTACCACTGACTATGGGCTGTTGTGCTGTAGTACGCTCCTGAGGATTACAGCAGTGTGGTGGGAGTGAGCGATCAGGCCCGTGCTCTGGTCCAGCCAAAAGAGTGGCTCTGCCTGTAGGGGGCGCTCCTCCAGGTAAGGCCTCCCACAGCTCCAGATGTGCATGGACTAAACCAGGGCTTCTTAACTCGAGTCCTCAGAACCTCCTGCCTTGCACAGTTTAAAGATTTTCCTACTTCCAACACACCTGGTCCACTCATGAAGAGCCGGTTATTTGCTGATCGTTTGGACGAGGTGTGTGAGCAGCAGAGAAAGCTTTTCCCTGTGCAGAGCAGTGGGCACTGACCGACTGACTGACTGACTGGCGTTCAGAACCCCTGGATTACCCGTAGCGTTTGTTTCTGTCTCACTTCCCTCAGTGGTCCTGATTTTACAGGTTTCCCAGCAGTCTAAACTCTCTTCATTCCTTTTCCTTTCTTTTCTGTCTTTCTCATGATGGAGATCTCTAACCCCGAGTGAGGCTGATTTGTCAGTACACGCTGACGTTTGATTGACAGCTCTGCTATCAGCTTTGGATGCCTTTTCAGGCGGTGACCTCAGCCTTTTTCTGTCATTGCAACATTTCTTTCCTGTTCTGGGATTAACATCTTTGCAGTCCTCACTAACCCAAGCTGACTTTGATTCTCTGTAGGCTAGATCATAAATCATGCAGCTTTGATCGAGAATGTGCCGACAGCAACTCGAACCCGGAGTTTCCTCCTGTGGGACCCTTTATCCTCTCCTTTTCCCTTCTTTCTATGACCAGGGTTGCAGGTTCTGAACAAAACTCAAGCTTTTGTGATTTAAATCTACACAACACCAGCGTGACCTGATCTGTTCGGGTGTTTTTTAATTCTTTCGCAGCTCCAGGCGGACTCTGTGCTCGTCTTGTATAACCTGAGTGGCCAGCGGAGCGGGGAGGCGCTCGTCACCTTCCCCAGCGAGGAGGCAGCGAGGCGTGCTGTGGCCGAGCGCTCCAACCTTCCCCTGTCTGGCCACCCTGTCCGCCTGATGTGCTGCGAATGAGCCAAACATTCACCACTTGAAGCCGACTCCAGGAACGAGCGAGGTCTGCACTTCACCCGGATAACCTCTCTCTCCTCCCGATCTGATCTTACCCCGACGCACAAGGAGTCTTTCCTCAGTTTCTAACGTGCTGGTGGAGGTGCTAGCACGGTGGAAATACATGAACTCTATGTATATATGTATTTATACATGAAATACACCTATCGTTAAAATGCCTTGTGTATAAATTAGTGTGGATATGGAGTATTATTGATCTATATTCTTAGTTGTGTTTATGCAGACTAGCCTAAATGTTGAGGCCAAAATCCCCTTAGCTCTTCCTATGGGAGAAATCCCACAATGAGGATTCACTGTGTTTTTACTCAAAGGCAGTGCAATATACAAAGGCTAAGCCATACAGCCTGCAAGTGAGATGCAAGAAAGGAATGAAAACTACTACTGAGGTCTGTTTAATGCCACTACTGAATGTACAGCAAGCTTCTAAAACGACAAGCTACGCCTCAACATGTGACTGGTGACAACCTGCTGCATGCAAGATATATATATTTTTTTGTCCTTGTAGTTCCTATTAATTGTTGTGTAAGAAGCGAGACTGGGCATGTCCCTTCATCTACTCGAACTTATTCTTAGTTGATACAAATCCAGAACGGAGCCGTTTTATTTAATGTGAGGAACAAGCCGTTGTGCGTTTCTGATCTGCATGCTTTCTGCAGCCTTTATTACTGAGCGACGATTTTCTTTTCTAAACTAATATGACTGGAGAGGCCTTCGGTCATCACAGTGCCTTTACTCTTCTCCTTTTTGTGCCATTACTACACGAGACAGAGTTCAGTACCAGCTGAAAAAAGCTCACCAGGCTCGTCTGACACCCGAGTGGGCATTTAGGATTTTTTTTTATTAAAAAACCAAGTTTGAAACTTGTATGAAATAGAAGATAACATTTATGTAACCGTTATGTAAACAATAAAACATTATTCTGAAATATGTCAGACCTGATTACTTCTTATACAGTAAGCTCAATAATTATTGGCACCCTTGCCGAAAGTACTTCAGCCTGTGCACTGTGACATTTGTAGGTTAGTGTTTATAAGTACAGCTATTGTGGGGGATGCTGTAGAGATCTTGTACCTTTTTACACACGATCTCGACAGCGTTCAAGTTCAGAAATGCAGCCCGAGAAGACCACAGCAGCGCCGAGATTTTATATCTCTCAGTCATTTGTGTTGATTTGGATATTTGTTAAAACTCCACCTTATGACCAAGTCTGAACATCCTGGCAGAGGCAACAGCGTTGAGCTGAAATAACCTGGTACTTTCAATTCAATTCAATTCAATTTTATTTGTATAGCGCTTTTAACAACAGACATTGTCTCAAAGCAGCTTCACAAA
>JAQQZR010000023.1:5156284-5184512 GCA_030068235.1 Notoglanidium macrostoma | reverse complement strand
AAACCTGCCACCCCGGAGGATCCGCGAGCACAGGAAGAGGGTTTGAGGCTTAATTTGCATTTCTGCTTACTTTGATCGATGATAAGGTTCTTTAAGTGTTTTAGATCACCTGTACATCGATACAGATCAAGGTCATCTGAGCAATAAGGCAGAATATTACACATGTAGTAAAGGGAACAGAGGGTAAAGCAATGCTTTAAACGGTCTCGGCTGTGAAGTTTGAACTATTTTGCATCTCTAAATATATTACATTACTTCAATTTATGAATTATGAATAAAATCCTATTGAGGATTAATCTATTAGTGGTTAAGTGTGTTAAAAATGATGCAGGGAAAAAGCTTTGTTTTTTTTGATTGACTCGATGTGGAGAAGCAGCTGCTGAATCAGAGGACGAGCCACAACGCGTTCACGATCTGGAAATGGGTCGTCTGGAAAGAGTAAGTATGAAAGTCTGATCAAACTACAACTTGTTTTTTTTCGTTAAAGAAATTTTCCTCCTCTCGGTTTTTTCCGTTTCTTCCAAAACACATTGTTACATTATTAATACAGAGAATTAATGCTACACCTACAGCTAAATCTAACCCTAATCTTAACCTTAATCTTAACATCAGTGACTAAAAGCCATCTTTGTGTGGACGTTTGCCTTACACACACACACACACGCACAGATTAAAAAGGCTCAGGAGCCTGTATCTCATGCCAGAGGTATATATGTTTCGAGCCGTATTGTTTAGATGTGGCTCAGTTAAAGTGCACCGTTATAAATATTACACCGAGGACACACAGCCTGCACATTTGAATGACTCAGTCGAATACGGGAAGTTGGCGTTCTGCTGCCACGCTGAAGGATGTCAGCATACATTTGCTTTCCCCACATGTAAGAAAGCATGATTCATCTAGAACTTCTCTCACAAGTACCACCCAGCTTTAAGTCACTCTCAGAAAGAGGGGATCCTCTTTGGAGGACTGCAGGGGGACACCCCTATTTAGCAAATACATACAGTAACACCGAACACACTCTATATACATGCAAGTGCCAGAGTGAAACTTGTAAAGCAGGCGATAAATGACAGGTCGACATCAGGGCTGCTCTGGATGTGCATCAGTGGAGGTATGTGCGATGGCATTGGCTGAACAGGGTGAGTGACACTTCAACTGAGCGGCACTGACCAGTAAGATGGCTTCTGCAGAGCTGCAGCCATGTGGCTCATCCCGATGAGCGTGTGAACGGGGAATTTATGACTACTGAGGGTTAACGGTAACGCTTTGCTTAAATGACAAAGATTTAAACAAAGTTCAGCACTAATATCCGCTTCTATCAGTGGGATCATTTCTCATTAAATGGCTTATCAGCTTGAAGGACAACTTACAGTCTAAAAAAGGGTACTAAGCTATACCCTATCTTTTTAGGGTGTACATGTATCTTTTCTCTTGAAATGTTCATGTGGTGTAAAGTCAGACTGGATAACATTGAGATGAATTATATAACAATACGCTTTATGGAGCCATCATGGATATCGTGATATCGTTATAATACTAATTATATATATATATGTATGTATGTGCACGTGTATATATATATCAATATTAATTCTTTACTTTTATAAATAAATATTTATTTAATTAAAAATGATTACTCTTTTTTACTTTATTACTTATTTACTTAATTATTACTTATTATTATTCGTTTAATAAAATTCATGAATTGTTTTATGGCTATTTCAAACTTTTTTTTTCCCTCACTGCAAAACTAGTTTTGCTAGAGGTTTCTTAGCAAGTCTATATATTGTGTCGCATGTTGTGTATCTTCAAGAGTCCTTGGACATTTTTGCCATATCACCCAGCCCTACTTTAAAGTACCTTAAACTTTTTATTAAAGGTACAGTCGTGTACCTTAAATCATTTTATTAAAAGATACGCTACATTCCCATGACAGTGTAAACCATACATGCTAAAAGTCCAGACGTACCCATGAGATCGCTGCTGAATGGATAAGGAAGGGTACAGATTAGTACTTTTTCCTGAGAGGGTATCATAAGAAATTATTACTGTGTGCAAGAAAGGTATATAGAAAGTACTGTATAATAATTGTGAGTTCATGAGCTATTCTCGAACTAAATAAGAGCAAACAACAACAGAAAAAGCTCACTGTTAAGCACCACAGAGAGAAACAGAGAGAGAGAAGAATGTTAATTCGGTGTGGAAGAACGAGAAGGTTAGTAGGTGTGTTTAGTAGTTAGTTGGGTCACTGATTCATCAGTGGATTTCCCATCTCATGGTCCAGGAAGTGATTCACTCCTCCCACAGGCGTTAGAGGATCACTGGCCTCATCGTGTACCCCACTACCATCACCGAGTCTCCAGCCTCACCAATGCCTCACAAAGTAGCATGGAACTAAATACGATAATAAAGCACCTAAAGAGAACTGACTCATTCGAGGAGTCATAGTGTGAAGCTCATTTTGATTCTTTAGCACGTTGGCTGGTGTTTTCTTAAGGCAACCAAGCGTCCTCACAAAGCACCTGACTTACACATGACCTTGCTTTTTAATCTGCATAAAATTTTGGCTTTATTACAAACCTGCGCAATTAAAAATAGACTCGTTCGAGCAAACAATGCCTATGCAGCAAACATGCACAACAAATCTGAATCAGTTTCCTGCCAAGAGCACAACTCGGCACAAAACAAAAAACAAAACAAAACAAAACAAAACAAAAAACCCTTATATTATAAATATCTGGAATATAGGCGCAATTTGTCAAAGAATTTCAGACATTCATTTTTGGAAATAAGGAAATTATCTGAAAATAGAACAAATTCAAGCTTAAAATAAGTCTTGAAACAGACTTGACATGTTACATTTGTTGATTGAAAGCTTATGATGGGAAATATTAGATACGTCATCATCCGCAATTTTCACTTAGATACGATTCTTTTTGCAGAATTTGGACACGGCTGCGCACGGTGCCACATACTTACTCCAGCAACACCTCGTCAGTGAAAGCTGCTTCGGAGAAAAATTATGTAAATGTCATTTTCTCGGAATACTGTTTGGTTCTAGATAAGCCGACTTTAGCCCCAGCCACCGGATTTTCCTCCACGCAGACTCCATTTCCGGATTTGTCTTAATGATTCAACACGGTTGACGAGGGGCTACAAATGTTATGACGCATCATGAACGCATCAATTGTACAGTGCTTAAAACTGACTAATTGTAGCACATTACTACAGACACGGCCTGCTGCAAAAGAGAACCCAAAGCTTCGACATGTCCTGCCAAAGCAAGCATGTTTGCAGTTCATGTCCAAATAGACTTGATTTTTTAAAGACGTTTAAGCACCGGGTGGGAAACGGAACAGGAACGACGACAGCTGACTAAAAGATTCTGACTGAAAAATGGAATTGTTCTTGCAAGCAATGCAGCGAGTGGGAAGGTGATTTCCCTCTCTGTTGCCGTTTTTGGCAACAAGTATAGATTTCAAGTAAGCTGTAAGTTGGGCCCAGAATGATGCACAGGACTGCAGATGATGTGAGAATTATTCTGACGCTCAAATAAACTCTATACCTGGGACTAAGTAATGGAGAAATTGCAAAATATATTCTACACTGAGAAATTATAAATACATTGCTGCGGTAGATTTGTAGTAATAAAGAAATAACCTGATCCCAAAATCTTTATGTATTTTATATTGCTTAGATATACACTGTTAAATACTCTATATGACTGTAGAATACAATACTGAATGAAAAAAAAAAGTAGTAAATGAGTAGTCAGGGATTTTTCGGGTGGAAGTTAGCTCATGCTTTGAAATGCAAAACTGAAACCTTGCGCGTGCACGGAGACCGGATTTTCGGCGTTTCGGTTAAACCTGCAGGAATGTTGGGAGAACTTCACTGGCCTCACCTTTAATATGACAAATGCTTGATTACACGGTGCTGAGAGGTTGCGTATGAAGGCAAATACCTCGCCTTAGTTATACAACCTGCTAATTAGAGGAACAAAGATGAAGTATTAATAATGATTTATAAATACTACATAAGCACTGGGATTCCCCCATGTAGACAGATTAGAACTGATGTGATCAGTGAGCTGAACCTGTCTTTCTTGTAAAACAGAGTTTCTGACATTCTCTAGACCGCAGGTGGCATTGTCTGAAGCTGAGAGACTTTAGATCAGCTGATACACACACACACACACACACACACCCACACAAAAATCTACAAGACAACTTTTGGAGATGTTTTGACGAGGTGCAAGTGACTAACCTTTAACAAAACACTCACAAAGGCACTTTTTGTCACTCATTAGAGCCTATTCGCTGGAGATAACTGATGGTTATGATGATGATGATGATGATTGTGATTGTATCATTTTCTGCAACCTAATGCAGTTTATTCGGCATCACATCCATGACGCATAGATTAATAATCTGATAACTCGAAATACACAGCTGAGAATCTCTATAGTATGAAAAAAAACTGTTTTCTGTAGTGTGTGTGTGTGTGTGTGTGTGTGTGTGTGTGTGTGTGTGTGTGTGTGTGTTTAGGTAAACAGTAGTAATGTATGACTAAAAAAAAAGAAAAAGAAAAAGAAAAGCACAGAAGGCACTGGCTATTATTAACCCAGACCAACTCACGCTGAGGAGGCAGCTGCACTTTACACCAACTAAAGAGCAAATAAAGCAGCACACACCCACACACTTTTCTCCCCGCACTCACACACACTCGCACACACACGCACACCACACACACACATTCCCTCTTTCTCTCAAGAATTCTCTCACAGATTCACATGTGAAAACGCAGGCCAGAGGCTGTGATTGAGAACACGTTCCAGTTGCCTACATAAAAATACGCTGAGGTTAGAGGAGCATAATTAAGCACAGGGTGACAAGACGTATATGTGAGAGCAGACAAATAAAGAAATAGAGCAAAAAGAAGAGGAGAGAGAGAGAAGGGAAGAAAAGAAAACAGAAGAGAAGAGGAAAAAAAAGGCCTAGCATACGCTGCTCCTTCTGTTCACAGCGTCATCCAACTCTGTGAGAGTAAATAAGGCAGCTTCACTTGTGCCTTATGTCCAAGTAATGTGCGCACACACACACACACACACACACACAGTCTGTGCTTATGTAGATGGTGAGAGTGTTTGTGCGTGTGTGTATGGTTCCCTGCTTTCTGTCCATCTGTCCATCACTGTGTAACTCCTCCCTCCTTACCTTCTGCGAAAAGAAAACTCTGGTATAGAGCCTAAACCATCTTATACACACACACACACACACACACACACACAAACACTTGTCTTATGATATACTGATATACTGGGCCTACACCTACACCTAAACCTTTCCTCAACTTCAGTAACCAAAAAAAAAATCTTTTGTCTAAAAAGCTAAACGTCTTTCACACGGATCAGTCAAATGTCCCCACAGGATCAAACTGTTAGATATTTCTATCCTTATTTGGATATTTGGTCCTCACAAAGACATAAAATCATGCCCCCACAAACACAATCATACTGGCCATGTCCACACTAAAATGTTTTAGTTTTAAAAAGCATGACTTTTGCTACATTTACTATATACCATAGCACTCCGGAGTCGCTGAACCCCTAAAACTGAAACTGCTGCTGGCCCTGTAGTAGATTGAAAACGCTTTAGTGTGGACGGCCAGAAACGGAGTGGTTTGGAAACGATGACTCGCGTCCTCATTGGGTTTTTTTATCTGGAAGTTTTTTTGGGTTTTTTTGCATTTAAAACACCATTTTAAACCACACCGTATTAATGTGGACGTTGCCACAGAGTCCTGGTTGTTTGCACTGCCGGTCAAATGTCTTTTTAAATCCTGTTTTAAACCAGAACGGAGAGTAAAGCACAATCAGCCAGGGTGTTATAAATGTTATGAGACACCTGGAAAAACATCTCACCTTATAAAGCAGATTGACAGAATCCCAAAAGTTTATAAAGCTGATAAAGAAAAAACGGTGTCTATTTTGAGACTCTATGATTTGAACACACCTTTTTTACATTTTTTTATTTATTTATCACAGCATAACTCCATGAGTCATTTTTCCAGTATTGATGTCTTACCTATTTTTCCAAAAGACAGAAAATGCTAAAAATAAAGAAAAACCCATTTCTGACAACTCATGTCGACTGACAGTGTACAGATATGTGTATTCAGCAACGGCAACAGACTCCGACTCCAGCATGCACGAAATGTGCAAAAGCATATGCGCATACACACACACACCCATACACACCCACCAACTTCTCTGTCTTACTGTACACGAGCCAGTGCAGACTCCTGTGGCAGTGTGAGCTGGCACACTCTGATGCCATCATGCTACAGGGAACAGATTATCTCCACATGTTCCCGCAATACGGTGCTAGCGAACCTGTACACTTAGCACTTACAACTGAGCTACAAAAACAAAGAAAATATCAGTAGGCCTAATATACCCAACATGCCCTGGTCATACCGTGCAGGATATTACTACACTTAGTTTATTTATTTAAACTAATCTCATCGATATTTTACAAAGCTGCATGAATTTTAAACCATCTCATATTTTCTGACAGAAGCTCCATAACAGGTGTATAAATTGACTTATATATACAATTATACTACAGTGCTGTTGAATGCTCCATTCTGATTGGTCAGATTGTATTGATGAATCTTCTACAACAGAAGCTTTCACAGACGTTCCTACAGCAAATTTGACATGAAAACTCTCTAATACGTGATCGCTTATCTAAAAACTAGTAACGATTTACACAGCGAGCTGTACAGCAGACGCTCCACAGAAACTGACTGAAATATGTGTGTAATTGTTGATGATGAAATTCTCTATAAGGTCATGTTTATTTAATATTTATGGATGGAGTCTCCTGTGTCAGAGCTCCGTAGCAGTCAGAAGTAAAGGTTTCTGAGACAGGAAATTCTTCAGGACGGAAGACTTTCCAGTTTCTCGGTAATATGACAAGCTGCGTTTTTTTTTTTTTTTGCCTTTTCAACTTCGCAAGAAAAAAAGAGAGAGTTTGTTGAGGGAACAGCGCACACCTAACTGCCACAACGCAGATGACAACAGGAACTAACATGTTTTGCTGTCGTTCCATATCTGTTCTAAGAGGAATACAACTCTTTGGGCCACGCGGTTACAGGAAAATTAACTTGGGGTGCTATTAGTTATATCAAATTGGTTTACTCTAAAACTCAATAATATAAAGAGTATGCATAGAAATAATGTCAACTAGCTGACTATTTATATTACAATTTAGAACTTTCTCCCTTAAGATGTAATATACAATATACAAAAGAGAGAAATAAGATCATATAGATTTTTATGCTTAAGTCTAAATAATTTACTTTCTCTAAAATGAATAGCCTTTAAACTTGTACAAAAAAATTTCTTCTTTCTTTCCAAATGAAGCCCTACTGCACCCGTTCTCAATTTGGTGCTTGGATCCCTTATGGCCTACATTTCTTTGTCTCAAAAACACACCAAAATCTGGTATTTAGTGCTTTTGGTGGCTTGGTTTAATTGTGTTATGACAGAGCAAAAGTGTGGACCATCCAACAGGGCCAAAAAACCTGCTTGAGCAGCACTGTTCTAGTAAAATGTGATGAATAAAATGGAAGTGGTAAAGATCATTTAAACAGGGGAAAACTCTGATTAAGAACATAACCAGCAGTCTATCTGAATAATACAAAAAGTCTTTGTGTTACCCTACCGAAAGTCACAAATGCGTCAGTTATAGCAACCGTAAACAGTGATTCATGACATGTGAGAGAGAGAGAGAGAGAGAGAGAGAGAAGCAATGCAAGAGAGACCATGAGAGACCCAGGTGGTTGGGGAAGTCGAGGAAGAGAAAAATAGAAAAGGAGACATACATGAGAGAGCGAGAGGAAAAAAAAAAACAGAGAGAGACTGATACGGTGAATTCGTCTCACTGATTGGAGCTGTGGTCTATTTCTAGAGCCGCTCTGACCTCCTTAAAGTCGAAACAGATCACAGGACAGCTTCAGAAAAAGCATTACATGGACAGAAATCTACACAACGCTATTTATAGCTAACAGTCTCTGTGTTTATGTGTGTGCCTGGGCCTGTGCCTAAAGATGGAGGGATGATGAAGTGCCTCCAGAAAGCAGCACAAAACCTCATCTGGCTTTTCCAAGACAGGTTTGTGACCAATAGGCTGGAGGTTCACAATTTTATAGTTACTTTTTAATGTTACAGTTCTTATTTAGTTATTACAATTACTAGGCTAATTAACCACTAGTGTTGCAAAGTATATTACTATAATATAGTATCCACCAGCTGACAAATTTTGGTTTACCAAAATTTTGGTTTACCAAAAGGTTTCTACATTTTGGCATAATATAACTGTTTTGTATTTTGTGTTTGTATTCAGTACCGATGGTACACACACTCCCTGTTCACTTGTACACATGTTATCTAACCAGCCAATCACGTGGCAGCAGCGCAATGCAAAAAATCATGAAGAAGATAGAGATGATGCTCAAACCTCAGAATGAAGATCTCTGCGACTCGGATCGTGGCATGGATGCTGGTACAAAATGGGCTGGTTTGGTTATTTCAGAAACTGTGGATCTAACAGTCTCAGTCTCTATAGAGTTTACACAGAATGGTGCATTACCTGAACCTCTTGACCTATATCTGTTTGATCTTATGCATTGTGCTGCTGTCACATGATTGGCTGACTGGATAACTGCATAAATGCACACGTGTTCCTATTAAAGTGGACGGTTAGTGTATTTGCATAATGTGTCTAATATTTAAAAGTTTAATCAAGATTCATAAAAATCTGTGTTGGGTTTATAAGGGTGGTCTGTGAATTTCTTTCTTTCTTTTTTTTTTAACCATCCTTGTTTTACACTATACTGGGTATCCAAAAAGTCAGGAACCAATAGGAATATGTTGAGCAAAATCCAGAGAAACACGATGACAGCAACAGCAGTTGAGAAAGAGCTTAGAGTGTAATGGTGAACATATAAAGGATATGTTGTGAATAATAAATACAAAATGAAGTACATCTGCACACACACACACACACCACTCTCCGTTCTTGTTAGATGGGTTTCCCTTTAACAAGATGACATTAAATGGGAATAATAAATCACAAATTACATTTTTAGCACTTAGAACTTGTACAAATCTATCTCAATTCACATACTAATGAAAAGCCTACTTTGTGCTTTGACTGAACATGAGAAAATGCTAACACACTCTGTTTAGCTCTAGTCCATTACATTAAACAATGCTGATCTGCATCAACAACAAGAAAGCAGATGAGACACATAGCTGAAACATGTTACACTGAACTCAAAAACACTCTCTCTTTCTTCCCTTCTCCTCTGTAAGAGGCTAAACGCCTGCTCTAATAAGTCTCATAATAAAGCTAATGGGGATTAGCTATGAATGATAGTGCTTGTTACTGAGATTGTTTATTGCATTAGGAATTTACTGACCAGCTGGTCTACTAGAGCCTTAGGGACCCATACACAACATACGAGTACAAGCAGTCACACACATGCACAGAGATTTCATTACCAAGACTGTCAATCATATTTCAGCTCCCATCAATGTCCAGTTTATGAAGAAGTAAGGAATTAGCCTCTGCTATTTCCTTCTGTGCTCTGGCAAGATTAATTAACACCCATCAGCAACTGATGTGGGGCTACTGACAGTATAAAGCAAGTTTACATTACAGCAAATTATCAGTTAATCACATTACGCAGAAGGGAAATGCAATCTCTCTGCATGGTAGTGCTGATCCTGGTTTTACATAGACAATCCAAAAAACAGCCAAAAAAATGGAAGAAAGGAAAAGATCACTGAGCTTAAATGTGACCTGTTTGAGGTAATGAGACACAATACACTTAATCCAAAGTGGTCTGGACCAAAAAAATTACATTTAGTAGCCCAATAATGCATCACCAACTCCTCCTCAAGGACCGAACATAGTATATCACCAACAAAGCAAATGAACAGACTGCAGGAACAAAATTATCGTGCCTTGCAGAAGTCTTCACCCCTTTGAACTTATTCCACATTTTGTAGTGTTACAACCCGTATGTCAAATGGCACTGACTTTATTGCTCTCTCCTTTCCCCTAGTGTAATAAAACTATATCTTTCTATTCAATTTACATTCCACACAGATACGAAATACATTTGTTGGGGTCAGACTGAAAACCTTATCAAGCTGGTCCCTTGTGACTGATACCCCTGCACTAAAGGAAAAAGATTGAAAGAAGGAAGGCTATAAATGCACAAGCACTCACCGTCATCCAGTGTAATACCCTGCAGTCCTACAGAGCGGAACGTGAGCTCTCTGTCCTCAGGTTCCTGCTTGATGTTCAGCCTCTCTCCCTCGCTGGTAAACGGGCCTTGCTGTGGTGCCAGTGGATGCACCATGGGTCCTGCAGTGGAAATTCCTGTCATGACCGGGCTGCTGGCCTGGGGTGAGGGCTGGGCACCCAGAGGGCTGCTGGCCGGTGAGGATGAAGTGGGTGACTGGTAGGGCAGTGAGTGCAGCTGAGGAGAGGATGGACCTGAGTGGGGCAGGGATACCATTCGGGCAGGGACGTTGGAGGGTGTCGGGCATGAGGCCGAACGTTGCCCGACAGGATGGTAGCTGAGTGCATGCTGGAGCTGCATTCCAGGTTGACCGAGGGAGTGGGTGGGCGAGGTCACCTGAGCTGGGGTGGCACAGTGATAGCCCAGAGAGTGGAGTTGTGGAGAAGAGTGGCCGGGGCTTGAGGGGCTGGTTGCAGAGGCAGGAGCTGAAACTGGTGAGCCATACATCATGCCCATTCCCAAAGGGTGGCACCCGGCTGGCTCGGGCTGGAAGGGCACGCGCTCGTAGGCCTGAGAGCTGGCTCCAGGTAGACTGGCTTGGCCATTGAAAGGTAGGTTGTGCTGGAGAGCGGGGTAGGGCGGCCTGGAGGGAGGTACACTGCCTGGATGGAAAGGCATCTGGCATTCGGGAGGAGGGTGAATACCTCGGGCCTGGAGGTGAGGCAGGTGAGAGAAGGTAGGTGAGTGTTGAGGAGGAACACAAGGTGTCTGGAGAGGGTGCAGGGAAGGTGCCAAGCCATGCGGGGAGCCTGGCAGAAGCCCGTCCTGTGAATGAGAGTGGTCCGGGGAGGGCAGGACCGGAGAACGAACCAGGCCAACAGCATGAGCATGGGGCATGGGCATCAGTGGCACAGCAGGGGGGTCCAAATCGTCTCGGTGCTCCTGTTTAACCAGGACTAAAAAGATAGAGAGAAAGGGCGGTAAAGATAGCTGAACAGCACCAATGACTAAACCTTCAGTTCAAACTCTAATATCTAGTTTAGAAGCTCCTGCATTTATTTTAAATAAAAGAACTAAGTTTATTCCTGTTCATGCAATATTAAGTACAGAACAAGTTTATACGGCTAGAAGGTTGCCGTAGTTATCAAGTCCAACACTGGTCCATATGCATACAAGCCGTCCCAAAAAACAGATGCCACATAGTGATCAGTAACCTATTTTCCAATCTGGCGTTTCCTTCGTCCTCATGCGGGGGATATTTTTACCCAGGGCCCGCTCTGAGAGAGCATATGGTGCTTGCTTTGAGTGCCATATAAACTAGTGTCAGGTTCGATAGAGGCACTGGGCTCTGTGCCCTATAGCAATGCTCCAAATAGGAGAACAAATCCAGTTTACTGTCTCTCTAATGCTGAAAGGCTGTAGCACAGGATCACTGATACACAAGTTCACTGTGCTGATGGGAAAATGCGTGTGCTTGTGTGTGCATGTGTGTGCACTAAGCCCACCTTTTGCATCACACCCTAAAGCTTCTGTACCTAAATAGGCCTAAACCCCAACCCCTAACCGAAGCCGGCTGCTACCATGACAACTACAAGCCGCCACGGCTCACTCTGAGCGTCTACTGCCCAAAGCTGGCACCTGATTGGCTGAGGCTAGGCGGGTTAGTGTGGAAAACAGGAAGTCTGCTTTCGAGTGGGCGGTTTGTGGAACGGGGGGAGTAGGCGGGAGGCTGGGCCTGTCTCACTTTCTTTCTTTATCTGTATCTGCCTCTCTCTCTCTCTCTCGCTCCTGTGGTGCAGGGTTGGGTTAGAATAGTGTGCGACAGGGAGAAAGAAAAAAGCTCACGTGTGATTAAATTACGCCAACGCTGTTTTTCGATTTGAGTCAGCTTGGGAAAATAATAAAGCGATATACTGCCGGAGTACGCTCGCACGCAGACAAAAGACTTCGTTAACTCTTAATTCTGTGAACGGCTGTTGCTTAGGACGGGTCTAATATCCTAGTACCCTACCTTTTCCAAAAACAATACAAAATAACAAAATAAAGAATTATTATGATGTCTTGACATTCTTCGATATTAAAACTTGACAAACCGAAATCTGTTGCCAGTCACTACTCAACTTGATCTACTTCACTCAGAGAGCTGGGGGAACAGTGTGGCTTATGAGCATGTGCTTTTTTTGACTCAATATATGTTTGCATCAGTACATGCCTGTCTAAGAGCTCTAGATTTAAGATGCTTCATTGTGATCCATGACGACCTAACTATCAATTTTACAAAGTGTTCTTTAAGTGACAATGTCGAATGTACAGACTGATACTCCAAGAGTTGTTTTAAAATTGTAAAAGTTGAGTGGTTAACAGGTGTTTTTGACCCATTAGGTCGTCACATCAAGATGAAACCCTTAGAATAATTAAATCCACTACATTTCAATACTTGAAAAAAAACCCTATGCAGGTTACTGCAATAACAGCAGGTTGAACGTGTGTGTGTGTGTGTGTGTGTGTGTGTGTGTGTGTGTGTGATGTACCTGACAGGTAGGTGAATCGTTGCGATTGGCTCCGTTTCCGCTTCCCATTGCACACGTAGAACTGCACCTGCGCTGCAGTGGTGATGCTCTTGCTGTGATACGGTGGAACTTCCACTACAATGCTTGACTAAACACACATCCAAGACAAAATGTTATTTACTAAGAATTTCGCATGCAACAGATTTTCTTTGACTGTCTGATTTATTTATTTTTTTTTTAAGTCTTGATGTTTAGACTTTTTTGGGGGTTAATTTAGACTTTTCACTGATTTCAGCCTCGGGTCTGTCTTTTCATTTGTTGCAATATCAGTTATCCTATTGATTATTCATATTATTAAAGAATGAAATTTAAAATGGGACGGCTGGTCGTGCTCTGAGAAGTCTGATGTTGCCAATTTTTTTTATTGCATATCCTTTTTAGCTGTGATTATATTCATATTCACACAATGTTTATCATATCAGTTTGGATCATTAACATTTCTGTAAGCCTTTCTTTACTGCACGTTTCTTGTAAAACTCCATATCAATGGGTTGCTGCTAAAGTCTTTAATACATCGTCATCTCAGCCTGTGCTGATTCTCATCCCTATTGATTATTCTGATAGAAAACGAAGCATCTTTTCACTCACTCCTTGACTCTTCTCACGAATGATCTTGGCTTCCACCTCCCACTGTGGTCGTCCATCTGGGGGAAAAAAAGTACCGTTGTGCTTATATCTTAACAAATGAAAAAATTTTTTTGCGTTCAAACTACAAGTCCATTCCCTTGAGGGAACAGAGTGTCAATCGCTTGAATTGTTCAGCATTTCAGCTCTGCACTAGGACTAGAGTGCTGACCGCAAAAACAAATGTCGTATCAATTACTTCCATGAATGGAGGCCCAGTTCAAAGGCCTAAATTACATTTTGAAGCAATTTCCTCTGGACTTCTCCAGAGCCTCCTCACTTAATAGAAACATCAAGCTCACTTTGTTAAGATCCACAGGGAAGACTTCAGGAAACCACAAAAGCTGGAGAAAGCAAGGGATTTTTAATTTATTACTGGGACCATAAAGGGCTAACGATGTGATTTAAACAGCCTCCCCTAGTGCCTGTGGCGAAGCTTTCTTCAGGTATTAAAAAGTAATCAGTGTCTGAAACGTCCTGCTGATACTCTTTCCTGGGAAGAGTTATGAAGTGGCAAAGTGGAACAATGTGGTTTGTATTAAAATTGGTCGAATGTGCACACAGCCAGGACTCTGGAGGGACTTGGAAACATGCAATCATGTTGCTTTTTTCCTACTGCACGCTCAAATAATGAACCGGCCAGCGCTGAGAGCCAATCAGGGTGGAGCATGAAGAGCTCGGGAGGTTGGGTAGGACTGCAACTGCTGCGTATAAAACAGCAGAGTGTTTTATCTGTAAAATAAGCGGACTTTGTCTTCCCCTTTAAGTACTGTTGAAGTGATGGGAGTTTGCGTAACAGGTGCATATTGTGGAGAATGAATTTGTATATGACACTGATGTGCACCAGTTTTGTGGATGTGTGTGTGTGTGTGTGTGTGAAAAAGTGAGAGATTCCCAGAAAGGATTTCCCAACACTCACCCATCCAGTTTCAGCCCCATTTTTATGTACAGCACATAGCTTTACCAGACAGTCTATAACAAATAACTATAAGCTTTATAAGTCCTTAATTCCTGTTTACTCTTTCCTCACTGTCTTCACTAAAGCTAACCACACTCAAAGGAACAATTCTGCTAATCCTCGCCCTTATGAGAATGCAGTGAAAGTCACAGTAAGGCCTAGCTATGGCACTCTCTGTCAAAAGGCTTTTTGCTAATCCCTCAATGACCTTGGATGCCTTTGATACTGGGAAACATATTTTTGCAGCACATGTTGACATTTAACACACAGCAGAGTGGGCCCCACAGGCACTGAGGGAGGCAAGCACAAGCATGAACCAAAATACATGTACACCATCACAACCCTTCCCTCCAGGAACACGGGTGTTGAGTGAACCTTCGTTTAAATAAAATGCCTCGGTGCAAAATAATCATGGCACAGAAAATCTTGCAAGCGAATCGTTTGGAATGGGATCAAATTCAGAAGACTGTATGAATTTTTCTACATTCATTCATAACATTCCCTATTTACTGTTGTTTACAATCAACAGCTTGAGAAGGAAGTAGACAAAAGTGCAAAAATAACCAACGTAATTGGACTCATTTAGTCCATTTAATGGCCAGATTCAATAAGTCCCCGAATTTAATTAGATACAATCTGTGAGCCATGATTAGGGCCTAAAACTGAAATCCTGATCTCCTCTTGTGCTAAGCAATTTTTTTTGCACAAAGTGGACCCCAAGACCCAGGTCCTTTTTCCAGACAGCCAGTGCTTGCTTTCTCTCTTTGGGTTGTTCCTACACCTTGCTTTGTTTTTGCATCCATCTAGCGATTGAATTTACCAAACTGATTCCTCTGAACTGTCTGTTTAGGTGAATTCGTCTGATTCGGTTTTGCTCAGAGAAACAACAACAAATCAAAATCCCTAAAAAAGTTCTTCCATATGCACTGTATGTATGTTAAAGGTCTACTAGGATTCAGCAGATTGCAAGCAACTGAATGCCTCTCCTTTTCCAAGCGTGCATTAGAATGTACAGTGGCCATCAGGGCCCATAACCTACTTTCAAGTGCTTACATTAGGTGCTTTTGGACCAAACAGTTCCAGGGACTTATTGAGAGGAAGTACACATGTTCAAGAGTCTTTTTTTTGTTGGCATTCACACCGCCAGTAGGAACGGTGAAGTGACGAAAGCTGAATTGTATTTCCTCTGTCGCATGTGTGCTCAATAAAGTCTTTACTTCACTGTCTGTTCATTCATCTGTGTGTGTTTTTATTTTAACATTAATGTAAAGAGCTGTGGCGGCACGGTGGTGCGGTGGTTAGCACTGTCGCCTCACAGCAAGAAGGTCCTGGGTTCGATCCCCGGGTCACCCAGGGTGCTTTTCTGTGTGGAGTTTGCATGTTCTCCCTGTGCATGTGTGGGTTTCCTCCGGGTGCACCGGTTTCCTCCCACAGTCCAAAGACATGCAGATTAGGCCAACTGGCTACCCTAAATTGCCCATAGGTATGAATGCGAGTGTGTGTGGTTGTTTGTCTGTGTTGGCCCTGTGGTGTACTGGCGTACTCACCCGAAGAGTCTGCTGTGTTTGGCTCCAGCTTCCCCGTGACCCAGATGGATAAAGTGGTATAGATAATGGATGGATGGATGGGTAAAGAGCTGTTGTTTACATGAATAATGTTTTACATGGATTTAAGGATGTACCCCAATAAGAATTTTTCCAGTCAATCTGGATTCAGCTGTTTGATACGAAGATACAAAGATTTTTCCTATATACTATCTGGCAATTAGAAAATCCATTTGAATTGAGTATTTTTTCAGTGATTTTAGTGATGATTTCGACCATGTCACATGTTCGCCCCATGCGCTACGCATTTCTTCTTTGTTTGCATTTCTACCATATCAATTTTTGGGATACACGAATTTCACATACAAATTTCTGTGTAAATCAAACTATTATAGCCTATTTCTTTTTGGTTTCAGTTTAGTTTGCCAACCACTCCTCCTCAAGTTTCAGCCTCTCTCATCTGTTAACCAGCGCATGCTCTCACATGGATTTTTTTTTTTTAGCAAGCACATTTGTGAAAGTTTCGCTCTGTTTTATCCTGTTATTGTAATGCACACTGACTAATAAAAGAAAAACGCGACTGAAGAATCTCACTACACTCACATCTGGACCATTCACTGTACACGTACATCTCACATGGTTCCTGTTGTGCAGGGAGAGTACCTACCCTGTAGTAGGAGCTCAAAAGTCCCTAAAAACAGCCTTCTAAGAACTATAATTGTTCTCAGTCCCCGCAGTGCAAGCACACAAAAAAGAGGGTACTTTCTCCAACAGTTCTAAGAACTATGAAAAGTTCCTTGGGTCCAAAAGCACCAATTCACATTCCCTTGCTTTTTCCGTGTTAAATAATAAGTATGATCCATTTTTCAGAATTTGGGTTCTCAAACTTGTTAGTGATTCCTCTAATTTCTTCTTCTTTGTCGCTCTTCCGGTGCTTCTTTCCAGATTCACGATACTACTTTTAAAAACACAAAATGTGGAAGGCGCTCTCTAGAGGTTTGTCCAGTCTGGGCTACTGTAGCGGCGCAACATGGCGGGTCTGTGGAAGTGGTGTAGTCACATACACTAATGGAAACACGCTTATGAATAGTATATTCCATTTCTGCTAATAGATCCTCCTAAATCCTACATAGTGGACCTTAAAAACGTATTCGCATTAACAGTTTGCACCTTCCAATTTAAAGAGGTTTTCTGAAGCTTACCAACAAACTAGCTAACAAACGTGTACCTTTATCTAATTCAGATCTTTGCAGTTTTGGGTGGATTTGAAGTCAAACAGAAACCAAATCAGGCAACTGGACAAACTTCCTGTTTGACTTAAGTGATGACAACAAACGCTGCAATGCATCTTAGGATCGCCACAATCCCATTTTTTCCTAACTACTTATTTAATAGGGTAAAGCCTACAATTTATAGACAATAGTTTGCACTGCTTCTTTCATCTGATACTGTCCAGTGTATTTATTGCACACATAGCATTCGTCTCACACATTTGTGCATTTGCAATTTATGTAGTCCTGTAAACCATACCACTGCATTGTACCACGGTCCTGAAGAAACCTAATGTATATGAGATATACAGAAGAAGTGCAATAAAATCAATTCGACTTGACCTAACTTGGGTTAGGTGTTTGTTTCCTTTAGTCAAACATAGTCAACAACAATTACGTTCGGTTGACGGAGTGAGTCAGCGGTGTCTTTAATGGGTTGAACCTGTGTGAGTTATCAGGTGGATTCAGCTTATTTTTGATTGGTAGTTAGGGTGTGCACCGAGCCACCTCAGTTTAGAATGCTCACATAACAAAAAGGAAACAAACCAGTAGGTCAACTGTCTTTATTCAGGCTCAATATGAAAGGGAATCCAAAACAGCTGTTAATAATACAGTACGACAGACAACGTCGCTTTATGCGACAGTTTTATGAGGTTAAAGGTTATATTGTTAGAATTGTACCAGAGTCTGAAACCAATAGCACAATAAACACTGTGACATAAGCATGCGACAGATGGAGTTTGACTGATGGATTAAAAAGAATCAGTTCAGTAGAATGAATCCTAATGACTCGGACGTCGTCACGATCATCATGTCACATGTTCCAATAATAAATAATAGTGTAATATAAATAAGCTAAACCAGGCAGATAATGGGCCAGCCCAGCACGGGTGAGTGTGTATTCTGATGTGTCATGGATTACAGGCATGTCTGGACTGGGAATCTTTTTGCCCACACTTTGTGCAACCAATAATAACACCTAAATGTGCCTGTCTAGCTTTAGAAGTATCACCTGCAGCATGAACAGAGTTTAACTTTAGAGTTTAATCTCATCACTGAGTAACACAGTCATTATAGCGCAGAACATCGGTCAAATTTGCACCACGCCTACCTTAGACTCTGTCCAATTTTACAAGATGACAAACACTAACGGTTAGACACTAATCTGTCTGCGTGCATTCTTATAGCAGCTGTTCAGAGGACAGATGTGCTCTGTGGTGTTCATAACACCAGCAGCATTAGGAATACGGGATACATACTACACACAAGGCTGGAAGCTTATAACTGCTCTTAAAAAAACACAAAAAACCACAGACCCGTGGATTTCCTCTAAAATTCCCTGTCAATCACATAGCACTTCTCTTCAACACACACATTATGAGGGCAGGCATGGGCTCGTCAATCCCAGGATGCCGCTGCACGTTCCACTCTTTTCTTTCCTTGTGTTTCACGGCGGGGATTTATGTAGCACTTTGTAGGAAAAAAAAAGGGTGAATAAAATGGAAAAAACTCTGCACGAACGTTAGGCAAAACACATACTAAAGTGAAAATCTGTTTGGCTCAAGGCAGTTACAGCAGTATGACTGACCAGTGAGTAACCGCAGCTGCAGGTGATTGCTTAACAGTGAGGATTACTGCCTGCTGTAAATTACAAGATGCGTACGTGCGTGCTCCTGAGAGAAAACGAGTGGGCGAGCGAGAGTGAAAATCTAGAAAAAAAAAAAAAAATCCATACAAAAACAATCTATTTGTGAGTGTGCGAGTGGATGCACAGGTTTCAGTTGGTGTCTTCGCGCTTTCATGTTCTCACACACACACACACACACACGCACAAACCCTGCCTAGAGGAAAAGGGAAACCGTGGGAGGTCAAGCTGCTGATGCACCGCTGATAATCTACGTGGCTCTTACAGACACGAGAGTGCCACGTCTTCTAGTCGAGCTAATAAATAACAAAACTCACAACATTCATCATAAAGTCTCCAGAACCTTCGAAAAATACTCCACAACCAGATTAAAGATAGACATCAGACTATTTGCTTATAACCGACATCAAGTGTTCAGACGTTTCGGGTTCATCATGTGGGCGGATGCCGATAATACATTTTCCTCTTAACAATAAGCAGAGCAGTAATTAAATATAGACATACCTGCCATATCATATCTAGTATTTAGAAAATTTGCACTAGGGATGTTCATTGCAGATTCATTACTCATTTTCTTTATTATTATTATTATTATTATTTAGAAATGAATTGAAACAGAGCCTTAAGCAGGAGCTTTAACTTTCACTGATATAATGTAAATTTCAAACAGAAATAAACCTGTATTTAAACAGAAAACCCAACCACAAAGAAATATGGTCCACATACAGTACTGTGCAAAAGTCTTGGCACCCCATTGTTAGTGCAAATTTTGTTATTGAAATTTATACTGAGTCAATAAGACCAAAAAAAAAAAATTTCTGTTTGAAAAATGTTTGAAAAATGTCAGTAAAGAAAGCAACATGTTACATAAGAGACCACTTTTCAGACAAAAACATAATGAAGGCTCCTGGGTTTGCATGCAAACAGAAAAAGAAAAGAAAAAAGAAGCACATGTGAGGGGTCAAAGTGTCCAGATGATCCCAAGATGCTTATAGCTCATTTCCTTATTAAACTGTACTCATCGTACCTGGAACTACTAAAGCAAAGGGTCGTCACACCAGATATTGACTTCATTTAGTTTATTACTGTAGTGTTTCTCTTTTAAGTAGAAAGATTGAACTTTTCATTATTTTACTTTAAAGCACTTCAAGACTTTTGCACAGTTCTGTAGTATCCATCCATCCATTATCTATACCGCTTTATCCATCAGGGTCGCGGGGAAGCTGGAGCCAATCCCAGTATCTTCGGGCGAGAGGCGGGGTACACCCTGGGCAGGTCGCCAGTCCACCACATGGCCAACACAGACAAACAGCCACACACACTCGCATTCACACCTATGGGCAATTTAGAGGAGCCAGTTGATAATCTGCATGTCTTTGGATTGTGGGAGGAAACCGGAGCACCCGGAGGAAACCCACGCATGCACAGGTAGAACATGCTAACTCCGCACAGAAAGGCACACTGGGTGACCCGGGGATCGAACCCAGGACCTTCTTACTGTGAGGCAACAGTGCCAACCACCACACCACCGTGCTGCCCCGTTCTGTAGTATGCCCTATTCTAAATAAATTTCATTATATATTGTTCTAATACATTATAGGAAATGTCCAGTAATTCACTTGAAAGCTTTCCTGAACTGGTACATCACCTTAAACCACTTTTCAACAGCAGCAGTAATAAATGCTATCTTGATGTGATATCAGACATACTTTGGGTTAGTCTTGTGTTCTAGAAATCTCTAACACTTTATTTCACTCTAGCTATGATTTCGCTGCTTGTTTGCTTTATATGTATGAAATGCATAAATACATCGGTGTTGTAATAAACAATGATGTTTGTTCATTTTCTCTAAACAGCAGCTCTTCCAGCTTCGGCTCTTGACCCGTTAACCTTTCTATAATAATAATTACACGTTAATTACGGTAATAGTAATTATACAGATTTTGGGTGTAATTGTTGATATGGTGGTATTTTTGCCAGAAGATGTTTGTTTAGCTTTTATGGAGGGAGTCTCCAGTCTTTGTGGCTTCACTGTAACATGACAAAGTTCCTTTTTTTGGTCTTATTATGTTCAGAAGACGGTAGAAAGCAAGCCTGATGAAGGAATGACCGTATGTATAGCTTCTAACTAACAGTAACTAACTTGTTAAACGGATGTTCCACAACATTAAATATAACTAATGCAGGATATGTTGTTCTTTAATAATAAAAAAAAATGAATTGTTGGCAAGTTGCAGTGATATAAGTGGAATAAAACACTTTAGGATGTGCTGTTACAGCAGAATCATCAACCCTGGTGGTGGTCACGGTTAATCCGCCTCATGTTGGGCGGCATCACACCACCCTGTCGTCGATTATTTTCCTATAACACCATACTCTATTGGTGTTTTCTTCCTCACCTTCATTTCAACTAGTCAGGATTACACTTTACAATTATACTTATTACTTATATATCTAAATCATATAAATATATTAATGACTATTTCTGTAGCCTAGGAGATGCAAAACCCCCATAATGCACTTCTGCTGGGAATTGTGCAGTAGGAAGTTTTCAAAATTCAAACACAAAATGATTAGTTCTCTCACCAGGGCCTTTCTCCAGGAAGATGACCTTTGACTCAGGGAAGAAGTTTGAACCTGTGATGACCATTTCCTCTCCACCACTGACTGGACAACTGCTCAAACTATACTTCTCCACCTGAGGTAACTCCTGTGCTGAGCGCTGGGCTACACCCACACACACCCACCCACACACACACACACACACACACACACACACACACACACATGTGCACAAGTGAACAGTGAATATAAAAAAAAAGGCAGCGTATGAGTGTGTCTGTATGTGTGTGTGAGGCTTACAGCACTCCACAGGGATAGAGGCAGCTTGTAAGGACAGAACTTTTCCGTTGGGATGTGGGATATGAACCCGAAACACCACACGCACTCGGGTATTTTTCCGCCCGACGTCTGTCTCGCCTTTTCTCAGCTCGATATCCGAGTTCCTCAACTTAAGGATCCCGGCACAGTCAATACTGTAAAAAAAAAAAAAATAAATAAAAAAAAGTGTTATAACAAATATTTTAAATGCAACACTTCAGCAATTCAATTAGGAAAGAGTAGAAAGGACTATTTTAATATCGATACAAAAAAAAAAGTAGATCATTTCACTGCTTTGATTTGACGTTAGACATAAGACATTACGTCATGACCTCTAGCTGCCGATGTGTTTATTCTATTCTTATATTGAAGCGTTTCATTACGCAAAAAAAGCCAACAAAATGTCTTTTATAACTTGACGTTTAGGTTTTATAACCTCAAGAGTGAAACCATGGAAAACAGAACGAAGGTGTTTTTTTCTGCTTAGTCAGAAACCCACACAGTTTCCTTGGATTCAAACATGCTTTTGGTTCCAATTAAAAATGTGCCACAATGGAAGACATGACAGTGCGCTTTGCTTCTATATTTTACACAGTTTCCAAGCGTGTGTGTGGGGTACAGTAATCACACTACCTGGCAGACATGTTGTTCTCAGGAAGGAGTGGAATCTCCAGAACCTTGGTGCTAGAGATCAAGATTTCCTGACTCGCTGTGGCCACTGTTTTGCCTGTGATGCGGTGAACCTGGTAGAAAGCGTGCGGTCTTAAATAGCGGTCGTCTGCTGTCCCGATGAACATCTGCAGATTTACAGGCTTCTCGTTGTAGCCGATGAGCTGAGTGGGAGAGAGGGCACAAGTTAAATAGCGCACTAATAAAAAACCTATCGCACACACCACATTACACATATGCAGATTGTTTCTGCAGACTTTTGATATACAATTCCAATGAAAATGCAAAAAGTTACGTGATATGTTATGATAGGAACAGCGTCTGTGGAACCATTAAGAAATAAGACGAACATCAGGTTTTGTGCTTTTTTGCCTCGGCATCACTGTCAGATTCAATTTAAATTAACATAGCACTTTTAACAATGGAACTGTCACAAAGTAGCTTCTACAGAAATCTGGAAAAATTTGTACTTTATCCCTAATGAGCCATCCAGAGGTGAAGATGGCAAGAAAAACTCCCCGAAACAACAGGAAGAAGAAACCTTGAGAGGAACCAGACTCACTCCTTGGTGACACCGGATACAGTGATTATAAATAATCTCTCATCTATAACTGTATACAATAATCAAGTAAAAGCTGCTAATTGTGTTAACAAGAACTTACTTCAGTTTACCGTATCAAACTGAAGTTCAAAGATTGAGTCTTGTTGTGTAAACTGTGTAAACTGTTCTATGGAAGGAAAAAACTTTTTCTCTTCTAACTAAACTTTCTTAACTTGGGAATTCACCAACTTGATCTGGACCATTAGTTTAACAAAAAAAAAAAAAAAAATCCTGAATGACTTGAATATCATTCTTTATAATTAGCATGCTGGTCTATTTTCACTGTGGTTAATGATTTCCTACATTCCTACCCACAATGCCGTTTGACTACCTGCAGATCGTGGTTTCCGCCACAGGATTTAGGTCTTGCTTCATCTCTACAGAGAGTGATGCGGCGGCACTTTAGCCCTTTGGCCTGTCCAGCTCTCTCACCTTCTCGTCTGAACACTCTGATTGTCTGACATTGTTGAAATATAATCTTCTATTAACTAGAAGTCACTGTGCAAATTTCTCATAGGAACAACAAAAACAGCTTGACTAAGCACATGAATAATTAAGCACAGCACAGATATATCAATATAAATGTATTTAACATGTTTCAGGATGGACTTTTTCCTTTACGGTTTCAAAGAATATTGTAGTTATAGAAAAGGCACTCAGGACAGGACAGGAAAATAATAAATTGCTTAGCAACATCCTCTGTACACCTCGTTGAAAATGCCGGGATATATGTATATACATGAATATGCAAATTTGGAAACACCCCCATGTCCTCTTGCTGCCCTTGACAGCTAGCTGGCTAACTAGCTCCTACAAACTAGCATTTGTCACAGGAAAACATGAGATCATATTATATCATGTGTTTCCCCTCATCTTCCCCACACTCAGCTTTAAACTGATGGAAAATGCTGAAAAGTCAGAGCTCCAGTCACGCCTATGCCGACTAGCAAGCAGCAGGCTGTCGCCACGTCTAGCGTGAGGATGGTGCTGGTGCTCCGGGAGGTGAATGACGACTCATGGCATGTGTCTAGCGTCTAGATCTGAGAATCAAATCATGACAGATGAAACCAAAGTGCCGCCTTACGTCATTCCTGCTTAAATATGGTATTTCTCAGAAACGCTGAGGAAGGGAAAAAAAACGGGTTTGAATTTCTGAAAGCATCTATATCGTAAGCTGTGTAAAAATAAAGTGAGATTGAAATGATCACTGTGAGGTTTTTTTTTTTTACCAAGTCTGAGGTGCAGTACACTTCCCTGCCAGTGTAAATGACTCTGAATGATGTGCACGCTGCCAGGCCAGTGTGTGAGAGTTTGACCTGCCAACACGTCTGCCAGGCAGGTGAAGGGGGGATCCATTTATGTGTGAGAGAGAGAGAGAGAGAGAGAGAGAGAGAGAGAGAGAGAGAGTAGACACCTGGGCCAAACACACACATACTTTGACAATCCCTCTTTTGCTGGAATGTTATGTTTGGAAAGCTTTGTATATATAGGAGGGCAATCCTTGTGTGGGTGTGGGTGTGTGAGTGAGAGAGAGAGAGAGAGAAATACAAAGATAGAGAGACACATACACAGAGAAAGAGCGAGAGACAGACAGACAGAGAATAACACAAGAAAGGGAGAGGGAGAGAGAGGCAAATGAGACAAAGACAGAGAGACAGAAGCCAAGAAAGACAGTGAGAAAGAAAGACACAGAGAGACATAGCTAGACAGCGTGATAGACAAAAACAGAGAGATAGAGACAGGTAAACAGAGAGAGAGACAGAGAGAGAGGAGAGATAGAGAGAGAAACAGAGACATGGACGAGAGAGAAAGAGTGAGAAAGACCTGATTCACAGCTAACCGACAGCAGAGCATAGTTGTGAAAAGTGTTTTTTACGGCACATATGAACGTGTCTAACACTCAGTCACATGCACCTGAAGATGAAAAGAGAGATGGACAAACAAAAAATAAGAAGACGTGAGAAACCGAGAGACGATGGAGATGAAAATAGGATGTGGAGGACAGGCAGGCTGAAATGCTTTTACATACGGTGCAATTTCTCTGGGAAACATGTGCACCTGAGGGAAACGACAAACCGAAATGACACGGTTTAAAAGTGAATGCAGTCAGACGGCGGAGCCTCGAACCCACAGCGGGGAGAATTCATCAGCGAGAGAAGCCACAGGTTCCAAAACTTCTGAAAGCAGCATTATGGAAGCTATTCACCAAAAGCCCTCGGCTACTGATGTCACGTTCATTCATCATACTCTCAAACACAAACACACACACACACACTGAGGTTGAAACTGAGGCCAGAAATGAAAGAAAACAAATGGACGTAGTGTAACGAGCCTCTGAGGTGTGAGGCTTGTTAGAGGAAGCTGCAAACACACACCGCTTTGTTGGAAATGTTTGCTCTGGTGCTCAGATGGGTAACAGTGAGGCTTTGAGCTCGCATGTGTGTGTGTGTGTGTGTATAGAGGTCTGAGGAGACACACATTACCCTGACCTCCACCATCAACACCCAGGTCCTCAGAGTGTGCTTATGGGAGGCGTGTGATTTTATTTCAGTTATGGGACCATGCTTACTGCTTCCAGCTCTCCTAGCCAATTAATCTTCATCCTGTGTGCTACAAAAGAGATTGAGCCAGTGTGTGTGTGTGTGTGTGTGTGTGAGCGAGCGAGGGAGAGAGAGAGAGAGCTTGTGGTGTGCAAAGCTGGCTGCCAGACTGAAATGGGGAGTGACAGACCAAAGCAAAGTCAGATTGTGCGCAGCTCACTGGGAACTCTGACGCATGGACTCGATCATGTGCCAGCCATGTCCCATTTTCACCACTTGAAAGAGCGCAAATAAATAAACTCAACCAAACTGCGTGCACTGTTTTCCACAGCAAATCACTCGAAATTCATTAAGAAGTCTTCACCGACTTGTCGGGGCTACTACCTCGCTCAGGCGCTCATGTGTTAAGAACCAATCACGCTGAAGAAACATCTTCGTACCATGTATGAAAACATGGCTGCGATCGTTTCAGTCCTGTGATTTCTTTTTTCTGTTGCGCTCACCACATGTGGAACCGAATTTAAAATGTACACGTAACTAGCGGTGAAAGATTGCTAAAATTAATGGCACGCCCAAGCAGATGAACACACAGTGATCCTTATGTGCGTTGCTGATTCCAATTAAACAGACAGAAAACTTGCTTAAATGTATAGTTTTTATTGATAATTATTGTATCATACTCAATACCGCTTCCAATGTTGGACGGAGCCTCAAAACACTTAAGATCACAGAATCCTTCCAATTCTTCACGTCCAGGTTGACAGAGACAGAGATCCTGAAGAGAAAACATTCTCGGTCATTATAGGGAGGGAGAAGTCGATATCAGTTAACTAACTTTTTTCACAGTTAGCAATATGTGCTTCCGAGCTCAACTTCCTGGTTGTGCCATAACACAACTAGCTTGCTAGCTAACATTCACTACACGGCAAAAAAAGGATGTAACGCTCTAATTTGGCGACTCATAACTGCGTCCTGACAAATATCAATAATCGTCCCACCTTAGAGCCAAAGCTTTCTTAATAGCAATATTTCCAACATTATGGCCAAAAGTATGTGGACGCCTGACCGCCACACCCTTACATGGTTCTTCCCCAAAACTGTTGCCGCGAAGTTGGAAGCACACAATTGTTTAGGATGTTTAACATGACAATGCCACTGTGCACAACCCGAGCTCATGAAGAAATGGTTGGAGTGGCAGGTTGTACCTCAACCCCGCTGAACACCACTGGGATGAACTGGACCAATAAATGGCTCCAATAAATAGCCAAAATTAAATTGTACACATTTCAATAATGAGCTAAATGTTTTATTCCTTGGAATAGGTTGAATTAAAAATGTATATCTCCATTGACGTTTTGTATTTTTTTGCTACACGCCTCTCGAACAGGGTTTTGGTATTTTTAGACCCTGACCTATTGAACTAGCATGAGGATATATTTATGACAGAGATGAAGCACTTCTGTAAGCTCTCTGGATAATGTTAGTGCTGTAAATGTCATTCATTTTACAGTTACAGGGCTGAAGATGTTCTGAGAACCAGAGCTTTATACGACACTGACATCTTCAAACAAAACAATATGCTTGTACATGCAACGAGAGTTTGTACGCATGTAACCTCTGAGATCATCCCAAACTCCTTCTCCTCCTCCTCAACCCTGTCCCAGGGTGTGTTAAATCTGGTGACATTAGAGCCGTCACATGGCCCACTGTTGGACAAAGTTAACTGAGGCAGAAATAGCACCTCTGGCCAGCGTTACATTCTGAAGGCTAAATAAAGGCGTCTGGTGAGCGCTGCATTCGCTGCTCAGCTCCGCTAATAGAGAGTGGGAATGAGAGCCTCAGATGGAATGAGCGACAGCACCAAGGAGATACGGCTCACAGCACGGACGACTGTGTGTGTGGATGCGTGCTGGATAATATGAATACTTTCTCACTGTTACGATTAAAAGTTATGTGTCTCATCATGCCAGCAGTCAGGCATCCCTTAAATACATTCTTTACACCTGAGTTTCACCATTCTCTCTCTCTCTCTCTCTCTCTCTCTCTCTCTCTCTCTGCCGCTGATTGTTTTCCTGTGTTGCTCTGTGGTTGCTATGGCGAAGGCCAACCGGTGCGTGTGTGTGCATGCATGAGTGTGAATTTGTGTGTATTCATGTGCCCGAGGGGGAGGGGCGGTTACACACCCAAGGTCATACACACACAGGCACGTGCATACACTCTCTCTCTCTCTCTCTCTCTCTCTCTCTCTCTCTCACAGACACATGTTTGTTTCACTATCTTTAAGGGCCTTCCATTTACGTAATTATTACAGCAGCGATTTAATTCTATGCCAAGACCTAACCTCAACCTCAGTACCAAATTGAAAATGTCTGGATCTAGCTTTTAAAATAAAAGCTGCAGTTTTTGTATTAAAAAAAAAAAGGAAAAAAAGAAAAAAAAAAAAGTAGTTTTCTGTGTGGGACCTAGCCAAACGTCCTGACAGGGTCCGATGTTCTTATTCTTGTGAGGAAGGTTGGTTTTCACTAAGAAATAAATACACACACACACACACACACACACACACACACACACACACACACACACACACACACACACACACACACAC
>JAQQZR010000023.1:5127980-5141527 GCA_030068235.1 Notoglanidium macrostoma | reverse complement strand
CTCTTTTAAAGTCATAAAAATAAAGAAAAACATTGAATTAGAAGGTGACCCCAAACTTTTGACTGGTAGTGTATATCTAGACATACAGTATAAAGTGGTTGAAGTTGCAGATTTTCACATCATAGAAGAGTCCATTATTGTCCTGGTGGAGGTTTGCATTCTCCAAATGCCCCTCGAGTTTACATCTTAAAACACTACAAAACCAATATTTTTTCTTTTTTTTTTATAGAGCTCTGTGATCATATCATAAAATGTAATTATTGTCATACGAAGGCATAACGTCAACACATACTTAAGACCTGCACATAAAATCCGGTGGATGTTATACATTATCCCTCAAATTTCACAGCAGTGGCTTGGTGGTTACAGGCTCTAATCTGCTGAATGAAAGGCTGCTGGTAAAAATCTCAGAAGGGGGTTAGCCCATGACTGAGGCATATTACTTCAAGTTGTTGCAGGAACGCTGTAATATTCCAGGAAATGAAATAAAGTGCTGTGTACAAACTACATGTGAGGCACTTTGGGGAAAAAAGCAGCTACTAAATGACAGTAATGGATGGGTAAAGTGGAGCAGCAGAGCGTGAATCACAGGACTCCACAGTGAGTACACACAGGAGCAGGTCCTCACTGACTCACAGAGCAAGCTGAGACTACCAGCTATAGCATAAGACACTGAGAAGAGCACATGTGGCGAAATACGACTGGAGTATAAAACATACGTCAATGGCTGCTACAAAAATGAAAGTGTGTCTATATGTGCTTAAAGATAAAAGTGTTAACGTTGCATTGCACAGCAATTTTGTCAGCACAATTCTGACCTTAGATTTGAAATGATAAACAAGTAGGCCAATTTCGGCTTGTGTGTGTGTGTGTGTGTGTGTGTGTGTGTGTGTGTGTGTGTGTGTGTGTGTGTGTGTGTGTGTGTGGGATGGAACCCCTCCATCCCACACATACATGTATGAATTGGCCTCGACGTGTGTTTTGCTTTCTTCTGGCACTCTGTAATAGTGTGTGTACTAAACTGCTGATTCGATGGCCAGCAAAATTTACCGCAAATTTCCTCCAGGCCTAAACCTCACCTAAGTGACTACTTTATGCCAAGGCTTAGAGAAACACAAACACGTATGAGAACAAGTACAGTCATAAATATTAGCCTGAACTCACCCCTGCAATATTTAAAAAAAAATGTAGCACAAATCATTCCATAAGCAAAATCTGCACGTCTGCTTCGGAGCATGGGCGCAAAAAGCGCATCAACGTCCCGGAAAACAGAATGACAGAAAACACGCAAGGGTTGACATTTACATGGTGAAGAAAGGCACATGGAAAGAAAACAAAAAAGGACATGTTTCTGACATTTTGGTCAATAAGAACACAAGACCTTGAGCTGGTTCAGAATGTCACTGCATTAAAAATGCACACTGGATAAAAATGAAAAGTTATGTAATATGTAGAGAGAAGGAATTTTAAACCCAATTACACACGAAACAACACGGAAGTAGCTCTTAAATATAGCGCGTGTTAAACTTTTGTATGGAAAAGGCTAAATGAAAAACTATCCTAAAATTAATTTACAATTAACCATTTGATTGAATGACATCTAGCCTAGACTTCTCGCATCTAAATTTGTAGCATTCCCTATAGTCTGGTACATTACTTTAATAAAGGTGGCCAAAAAAAAAAACCCTACTTTCACCAAAAGAGGCGATCTGACTAACATGGCAGATGACCGGCTAGACCTTAAACACACAGTTTCATGTCACGAATTTCAATTTTATGAATCTTTTCTTTTTTTTTTAAATCCAATGACTACTGTAAACAGGAGCACAGAATGCATATACACAGAAAATTAGTGATCCAGTCAGACTGCTGCCTTCATGATCCTGAAGCTTGTGGCCAGGAAAGTGTGCAAACAATATCACACACTCAATGGCCACAGACATTTAGATAAACATATTCAACAAGTAGAGTAAGTGTTTCCAGTTTATTTCCAATTCTTTTATTTTTATTTGACTGCTTTTTTTGGGCAATATAGTAGCATGAAGAAATTATTGCATTAATCCTTTGCGCCCTTGCCTTTCTATTACTATCTTTCTGTAGCATCTGCCCTTTCAATTCCATCTTATAGGAAGATCATATCTGACTTACATACAGAGATATAAGATGAAGAATATGTTCGGTTCAGTGCACTGCAGCGCAGTTCAGTTCATTTAGTCAACATTGGAGACACCGGCGAGAGACGTGCGGAAAGGAAAGCACGCGGAAAGTTCTCAGCTGCAGCAATTTTAGAAAAGGTTTTAGAAAATTCAGACTTCAATTTTTCAGTTTATGGCTAAACTGTCTCTTTACCCCAGCGCTCTAGGCCAAATGTGACCTCATTATAGAGATGGCTGAGATTGTTCTAAACGTTTTGATATAAACACACATGGGTATAATGATATATGCAAGTGCCTTTAATAAGTTTCCCAAATAAACCATGGTTACATTAAAACTCATTCATATAACCGTTAACCTTTATAAGGTCACGTCTTGGCAAAAGTTACTCCAAAATATATAATTATTATATATTTTTTCTCTCCTCTTCGAGCTCTCTTTTCCTTTTCCTCCTGTCCTCGACTGTCACTCCCTCTCACTCTCTCGCCCACAGGAAGGCCCAGGGGAGGAAGTCTGTCATGGTAACCATAGCTGGTTTGAATGTCAGGGGAATCCTTGGGCTAATAACAGTGTGACGGTTTGCCCAGTGGCCTACAAAGTGCACCACGTCTCTCCTGAGTCCAGCCCTGGTGTTATACAAAACACACACTATTTCTCCATCCACAGCCAATCCTCCAGCCTCTTTGTGGTTTAACATGACAAGATTAACATAGCATGGATGAGTGAGTGTATGTGGTGCGGGAGATGGTGTGTGCTATTGTAAAGGTGTGTTCTACTAAGCCATGTATTCCCAGATATCTCAGATGTCTCCACACCGCAGAGAAGCTCGCCTCACTGCCAACAGTTCCACACAGACCATCTGCGCTGAAAGCCAGGCTTCCAGAGTCTCTTTCAATCTAACACACACACACACACACACAGCAGGAGCAGGTCTGGTTGCCGGGGCTGCAGGATCAGATGGCAAGATCGTGTATCATGTCAGTGTTGTATGCGAGTATAGCTGTGATGGGATTAGGCAGAACAGACACAGAGCGCAGACTCGCCTGACTGGAGCATCCACAACCTGTTTGTGTACAGGAGCTGACAGCGTGCACAAAAAAACATATGCGTGTGCGAGTGAGACGTAGAATGAGAAAGAGTCAGAGAGCAAGAATGAGAGAGAGAAAGAGAGAGAGAGAGAGAGAGGATCATGGCATGTATGAGGCCAGGACCTTTAAGGACTTGTCGCTGATTTATAGTTATGGAGGCCAGCCTGTATACACACACACACCGTCCCATCACCTTCACCATCGCTTTCCATAACACACGCACTCTGAGTTTACACTGCAAAAGCACAAATATGCATCTTTAGATGTGCATCGGTGCATACATGTATGTGTGTCTGTGTCCATTATCCTGTAACATCCTGTACACATCACTATTTATGTAATATAATATTATTCAGCATGGGGTCAAAGTACTAGAGCTCCTTGAGGGATTTAACCATCTCAGTAACTTTCATACTGTTTCATACCGCTCCACTAATCCCATAAAGCACTGAACTTTTCAAATTTCAGCTTCTGCTATTTGCTAAGCACTAAGCGCTATCTCACTAGCTAAATAAAAACTGCAAAATTCATTTGGCTATCTGCACAGAAAGGGGGCTTTACTGACAAAATGCAAAACCAGTTCTGATGATCCTGGCTGACGTAATGATAATCATAGTTTGCTCTAATCATAATCTTTTCCTTTTTCCTAGTTCCTGTATTTCACATCTTTCCTCTTTCATTAACCCTTTACAGATGGTATTAGTTTCACCGAGTGATGTCTGTAATATCATTTTTATACATGAGATAAAACTCTCACGTCTGGACGGCAGTTAAAGTGGGGGTCAGCGAGTTTCCACAGGGTTGTTTTTTCCAGATGTTTACATGATCAATTTGGAAAGTGGTTAATACGGACACGACGACTAAATATGGCAAGCGAGCGGTCAAAAAACATTAGTTTCAACGCAAGGTGTAGGATCTGCCTGCAAAACCAGACGGGACAAACATTATTAGCCCACTGCGGTGCTTGTCAAGCGTCGGTGTGTAATTTCATCTGAGAGAAAAACACTGACATGGCTGTTTCGCGCAGAATTAAAATCACCTGCGAATAATGGAATTACTCCAGCTCTCCATCAACTCTGAATAGGGCTGCTGTCCCTCCTTTTCATGTTGGGCTTTTTTTGCTTTTCTCTCACCCTCCTTTCCTTCCTTCCTTCCTTCCTTCCTACAGATTTTTAGCACCTTACAAGCGCTGCATATTCTCTTCAGGAAATGCAAATCTGGTTTTAGATGGTCAAAAATGAAACACAAGCCAATATTTTTAGTTAGACAGGACTTTACTGTTTACAGCTATCACCTTCTCATGCACAGCAGAGGCTCATAGATTCCTACAGAATTACTAATCAAAAGGAATAATTAAAGTGAATAAAATTTTCCTTTCCATTTTACTGTGTTCTGTGTGTGTCACACTTCCGTTCACACACACACACAAACCACTTACTCTCTGCTCTTTCCCTGCACTTATTTGAACTAAATACTAAGTATTATATCTCAACAGTACTGCCAGATGCTTAATATAACAGAAGAGTTATCAAAGTGCGTTTGCTTTTCATCCAGTGCACTAAGGTTAGCTTGCTACCAGCGGCTGTTGAACCAGCGTGCTTCACTTTGATCCTGCATTGCTGTGTTTGTGCTCTAATTGTGTTCATTGTGTTTGCAAGATCAGAACACAGCCCAGAGCTAAAATACACTGCTTTCTTTCAGACACTATAATACCTACACCAGATGACACCAACTCAATGCGACAGCTGTGAATTACTGATTTACTATTACAGGATTCCCAGGGCAACTCACAGCGGCTCCAGAACATCACGTTGCTGCGGAGTATTTTTTTTTTCTCCCTCCCCCGACGCTGTAATATTGACCAGACCAGCCAATGAAAATCAATCTATCACCATACAAACATGTGAGAAAGAGAACAGTGTGTTATCCATAACCTGTCATAAGTGTCTGTAGGTTTTTGGTTTTTTTTTACCTGAAAATAGGTGTGTGTCCTGGTTTAGGTTTGTTCCAGGTGAAATGAGAGGGCACGGAAAGGAATTGCTCCCCAACTCCGTCTTTTTTCAGTCCGTGCATGGATTCATCAGCTGGGGAATCGCGAAGCGGTGAGATATTTCCTGAATCGTCCAGGCTGAGGTCGTTCTTCCCGGTCTGTAGCGTGGCTGTACAGTCCTGCGATGTCTTCCTGGTCTTGGACGGGATGTCAGGGTCTGGGGAGCAGCACTGGAAGGGTGATATACCTACAGGACTGCCGATCCAGGTGTCCTCGGTGACGCTGCCCCTGGGCGAGGGCCCCGGGGTTGGTGTTGGGGAGTGATGAGGTGAACCGGAATAGCAGATATCGGCGCTAGAGTGGCGTCTCTTTCCACAAGGCGACGTGGGCCGTGAGGATGGACGTGAAGGTGGCCGTGGGCTGAGCCAGTTCTCATCGGTGACGCTGGTGCGTGGTGAGTGGCACGGTGACTGCCGTGGAGAGAGAGAGTGGGTGTGTGGGTGGGACAGTGATGGAGCGTAACCTGGATGGTGGTGGTGATGATGCTGTTGCTGCCATTGCTCCTCCAGAGGGGCACCCTGCGGTGAAGCCAGGGGAGATCCGAGTGTGAAACGCGCCGCTGCTTCGTTCAGCTCTGAATCCACGTCGTCGTACACATGCGAGATGGACTCGCATGAAGAAGCATCTGAGAACCAGCTGCGTGACGACAAGCTGCTGCAGGGGCTTGGGCTCAGCGATGAATCGCGGTACGAGTGATCCAGCGGCAAATACAGATGGTCACGAGACAGCGGTCGCTCATGGAAGTCCCCATCCACACCTTTGGATCTAAGGTCAACCTCATTCCCATCTAGCTCTTGCTGGCAGCTTGGGGAGATTGAGGTGATCTGGATGCTAGGACATTCAAAGGCCTTGGGGGGCCTACCTGCACCCCCTCCACCTCCACTGGGGAGGTATTTAGAGTCCGGGGACTCATAGCTGGGCTCAAACGGCTTGTGGAGATGCTGCAACGTAGGAGAAGTAGAGATGAGCTGTGAGTGAGGCTGGACTCCATGCCTCTGGACACCTAGGGTCTGGTTCGCCACTGCAGGAGGCTGACCCACGTTCAGGATGTAGAACGATGTGGTGTCATCTGGCTCCAGATCTGAAAAGACAGGCCAGTGAGTTAGAGGAGAAAGAACCTAAGCTTGATAGGATGATCATCTTCATAATAATGATAATTAATGCTCTAAATAGTCAAACATATTTATATCGTTAAAAAATAATTACAAACTAACTACATTCTTACTCAGTGTTAAATATCTTATGTCTGCATCTTTTGATGTCCAATCGGCAGCAAAGTGCAACATCAGCTTCCCAGAAAGAAGCAGTGGGAAGCAGTTCGGGTATGTAAAAGAATGATCGCTACAGAAGATATAGTGCAGCTATGCATGAGTAAGCTCTTTCATGTACATTGCAAGAATGAGGGTACATGAAAACGGTGGGAGTAATTATTCATCACTGATTTGTTATCACTGATTTGTTGCATGAAACAAAACAGAAATTCAGACGATCTATTAGTCTGCAGGTAGCAAACGGTGAAGTCTACAGAATCGCCACTCCAGTTTGGGGAAGAGGACACATGCATGGTCAGTGATGAGGATAATGAGAGTGAATAACTGAATAAGACTGACAACGCACACAACTCCTGATCTGGTGAGTGATATTTTAAAAACATCTTGGTTACGCTTTCTTTAAGTGATGCACAAGCAAAACATGTAGCATAGTGGTTCAGCAGGTAGTGTTGCCACTTCACAACCCCACGGTCCGGGGCTCGATCCTGAGCTCAGTCACTGTCTATGTATGGTTTCACTTGTTCTCGCCACTGATTCTCCAGTTTCCTCCAACCTCCCAATACGTATTACTCTAAATTACCTCTGGGCATGCACGAATGCCTCGCACCCTGTGTTTTCAGGATAGGCTCTGGATACATCTCGCTCCTGACCGGGATTAAACGTTTGATGAAGATGAATAAATGAAACAGACTGATATCATGGCAGAACAGTGTGACTAGTGATGACAAAACAGTGCATACATAATAGTTCATTTCAGATTAGGTTAATGCATTGTTGCGAACAAAAATAAGGGCTAGTGAAAACACTCAGATACTGGTCTGAACCTGATGGGCTGGACTCATCAAGATCATTAAAACATCTATGCATGTGTTATAGTTTTGATGCAACTGTATTACAAACAAATCATTAGGCGGGGAAAGATCGAAAGCAATGAATGAACCTACTGTGACCTGCTTTATTAAACCAGATTGGTTAGACTTAATGAAAAAAAAAATCCATCATGACACAACTGGTCTGTTGGCTCGTCTGCATTATTCAAGTATGATGCTGTCACTGCCTAACCTGCTGACAATGACACGTCAGCGGAGGGTAAGAAAGCACATGGCTGACCAAAACAGTTCCACAGGTACACAGAATATAGAATAGGTATTTACGCAATACCCATTATTCAGGTTTGTGTGCTGGAGACGGTCTCGCCATATATGGAGAATGATGCGCTCTTTGTTTTCTCAGGATGTTCGCTGCTTGATCCAGGCAGCAAATCAAGTAGTCGTTCCCTGTGGTGTGAGCGTGGCTAATATGCAGACTGTCCCTATCTTTCAGAGTCCCAGGAGGCTGATAAGACAGATTAAAGCAAACAACCAAGTAGCTCTCCCCACTGTCTCTTTCTCTCTCCTTTATTGGTGCGCGCTTACGTTGTCCTTGTTCGGAGAAGCGTTCGGCAGTCTACAAACAAGCCACCAGGGAATCCGTCCAGACCGCAACTCTCACCCCGGGTCAACAAAGAAGGTACATGCGGTGTACAAACAACACTCATCTCTCTACGCCAGCGGGAGAGAGAGAAAACGTCCTTCTGGATGACTCGATAAAGTCAGAGAAATAGGAAATCATTGGCGGCAAACTGCTCCACATAAGATCGTGTTTAGAGCTGGAACGTCAGCATGCCGAAAACCAGGAAGTACACCCACTTACTCAAATACTCGAACACACACCCCTCCCCACCCATCAAGTTGGGAAATACATTCAGATACAGGCACATGATTCAGTCTGTCAGCACTACATGGTAACTGGCTCTATTAATAACATCAGTTAAAGAGCACTGTGGAACACACACACACATGTCTGTCTTACTATCCTTGTGAGGACATAATCAGTAATACAGCTAATTGAACCTAAAACTAACCTTAACATCAACAACCAAAATAAAAATCTTTTGGCTCTTTTAGCTTTTTAATGAACAACTGCAGTTTGTAAATAGGTAGTCCTTATAAGGACCGGCCAGATGTTCCCACAAGGTCAAAACTGTCATATATTCCTATCCTTGTGGGGACATCTGGTCCTCACTATGATATAAAAACTTCTTACACATTAAAAACTTATAACTTATTTTCCTCGTGTCCCCATATTATTAAACCTGTCAGACCTGTCCTTGTGGGGACATTTGGTCCCAGTCAAAACACACACACACACACACACACACACACACACACACACACACACAGACATACACACACCACCAAATATTGTTCCCCGACTATATTAGCTGTCATTGGCGATCTTCCAGTGAACGGGTGGACCAAGATAGCTCGCATACTTATGCTAGTTCTTCGCTATCCTTTTTAGCAATATAAACCTGATTGAATTTCAAATCATTCCTACTAATGTCACACTCTGTTACTTTCAAAAATCGCAAGCATGCAAGTAATAAAACACTGACATTGTCTATTTAAATACATAAAAGCAGGCAACACACAATAATCCTTTTGCCCAGCACTCATACGCTGAGAAGTCTGATAAATATGGAACAGTGTCTCGCTCTCTCTCCCGCTCTCTTGTAATGGATTTATTTATAGCAGCCCCACATGACCCGCATGTCACAAGACATCCGTATCCGTGACAACAGTGCTTAGTGGACATGAGGGACACCAGGCCAGAAAGTCACACACGACTGTGCACTTTGACCCAGGAAGAACACTCAGCGCATACAAAAGGGCTCCAAATGAAAGCGTTTACATGGCAGGTCAAATCTGATTTATAAATAGATCAGACAGTTAGATGGAGCTGATTTATTTACATACTGACTTGACAGACAGATGTGATTTATTTACAGATAGATGTGATTTATTCATAGATTTTCTGATTTATGTGGTCTGATGTCTTTACAGACAGATCGGATTTAATTATAGATTGACCTGAATATCCTGAAAGATAGAGCTGATGTATTTACTGATTGACATGTTGACAAATTACCTGATTTATTTATCTGGACAGAAAGTTCGGTTTGACGGATGTAGTGTACACATTACAATTGAACATATCTGATTTGACATTTGGATTGGAGTCCTGCTGGCTCCCATTGTTTATTGTAGTAATGATGCCGGAGTGTACACTAATTAACGTGGAGCGGGGAAAAGAAAAAAACGAAAAAATCCAAACATAAAATCCAATTTAACTTTTCAAACTGAGCCATATTTAAATGGATTTGAAACCAAATACAAATGTGGTTTGAAATATTATCGAAAAAGCGGAGCCAAAAAATCCAATTAAAGTGCTCTTTATGGAGATGTGTTCTATATTAAATGACTCATTCATGCATGTCTTTAATAAGAAACAGTAAAACGGTCATTTTCTCTATCTCTGATGCATTAACCCATAAAAATAGTAAATAAACAATGAGTTAACATATGAACCACAAAGTACAAGATCTCTCTCTCTCTCTCACACACACACACACACACACGTTCTGCTTCTTTCTCTCTCCATCGTTCTGGGACCTGTTCCAATAACTTTCACATTCGCTTAGGAGTTCAGTGAAGATGGCAAACATCGTATAACAAGTCTTTCTTCCCAGCTCCAAGTTTACTCAGCACACACAATGCTGGCCTTCTTCTCCACACATTCACACTTCATTTTTTCATTTAGCACCAATTCACTGAGCCACCACTGTTTGCCTTTTTGTTAACACAAATAAGCAGATGAACGAAATGATGGACGGATACGAGAACGGACCAGCCAAAGAGACCGACTGGTTGACTGAGGACAGAATGAGAAACGTCTGCTTCAAAGACAAGACAACATTATTTAACGAGTACTGTTTGATTAGGCGCATTAGCCTTCTGACTAACCTTGAATACGATTTAACCTCCTTAAACCTACATTAGCCTTCTTAATGTGAAATTTGAAATTGCGAACTAAAAAAACGAGTACCAGAAACATGTGAATTTCAAAAAACTCAAATACGGCAAAAAAGGTTTTTGCGCGTGCGTGACGTGGTTCTTTTAAGACAAATGCTACCTTTCTGAAAAAAGAGTGCTCTGTAAAAAAAAAAAGCCAGCTTTAATCGCATAACATCACTCAAGGGAAACACAAACCATTTGCAATTGTTTTGTGAAAAGTTTTCAAATATCATGTCTATTTTGTGAAAAACTGCAGTGGAAACCTGGTTTCAAGGAAAGAACAATTTTTTTATAAAATGACATGCATTTATGAAATTGAGGTCCAGTATCTATGTGATTAGCCTACTAATTAACGGTCGTACGCTAGCTAGGCTACTTATAATTAAGTCTTGAAATAATCTATTTTAAAGTTCTACCACAAGGATCTACAGATGATCTGACGATGGTAACAGACGCTGTCTCCCGATGGTGATGGGTCGATCAGAGTTTAGGTGGGTTAGGATTCAAAACTCGGTGCTGGGCCGGGCTCCAACAGAATGTTCTTGTGCTATAGTCGGGTCGTGTTTGGAATTTCAAGCTCTACCCTGTAACCCTTCTCCCAGCCTCACCCCCAACACCCTGCCCAAACACACTCGCACATAAACATATAAACACTTGAATGCGGTGAGGTCAGCTACCTGATATCTGCTTACAGCATCGTCTTGAAGCCGAGTGGGAAAGCACCCTGGTCAGGCCAGGATATGACCACCTGCCTCTGGAGATGTGGAGGAAAAACAGGGGGGGGAGACCAGCAAGACAGTGGCCACACTGACGAAGCAAAGACTGCAATAAGTAGGCGGCATCCATGCCAAGGGAACCAAAACAATACAATCAGGGACCATAATGAAAACTCAAGAATGAGATAAGATAAGAACAAGGCCCATGAAGAAAACCAAGGCTACAATAAGTAGGTGAGGGCCACACTGAGGGAAACAATACTAAATACTCAGGGTGTAAAATCAGGGACCAGAGTAAGGAAGCTGACTGACAAGGAATCAAGCGCCACACTGAAGAAAGCATGGTTACAATAAGCAGGCAGGGCTACATCAAGGGGAAAAACTACACTGAGAAATCAGGGGTTCATTTTGATAAAACTGTAATGGCGCCTTTTAAATCGCCCAGAAAAATGACTTGGTAGAACTTGCTATACACTATACAGCCAAAAGCGTGTGCACACCCGACCATCACGCCAATATGAGGATCTTCACCAAACTGTTTCCACAGTGTTGAAGAATGCAATTGTCTAGAATGTCATTGTATGCTGTAGTATTAAGATTTCCCTTCAGTGGAACTAAGAACTTGTTCCAGCATCACAATGTTCCTGTGCACAAAGCGAGCTTCATGAAGACATGGTTTGCCAAGGTTGGAGTGGAAGAACTCAAGTGACCTAGACCTCAACCCCACTGTACAACTTTGGGATGAACAGGAACCAGGCCTCCTGACCCATCATGTGTGCCTGGCCTCACTAATGCTCTTGTGGCTGAAAGAGCAGAAATCCTCACAGTCACTCTCCAAAATCTACTGGAAGGCCTTCCAAGAAAAGTGGACTAAATTTAGAACAGGTTCTTCAATAACAGTATAGGTGTAATCTAAGGCAGTACCTGGGTTGCATTTGGCAGTGGAAAAAGGGGCAAAGTGTAATTTGTCGAGTTGAGCCGTGCCTTACTTTTTGGTAAAAAAGTACTAAAAGGCTACAATAAGTAATATGAGGCCACATGAAGCAAATGAGGGCCACACAGAGCAATTACAAGCCACACCAAAGAAAGTGTAGGGTTGCAAGGCAAATCATGACAGCGAGATGAATACATTTCACCACTAAACAAGGACAAAAAGGTAGACAGTAAAGGCTGTTTGACTGCCCCACCACTGACCAATAACAGATTAACAGATTTTTCTTTTGAGGCAGGCATGAGAGTGACATGTGACGCTTATTCTCCACTGACTTCTTCACACAACTCTTAAATGACTTTTAAAGATATGAGAGGTGATATTTTTCAGAGCCAGTTATTATATCTTAGTCAGAAGACTTGAGTGTGGATAGACTGCATGATAGACTGCACATTTGAGCGTTCTGAATCTGGAAGCCAGAAAAGTGGGAGTAGGAGTAGGAGGTGGATGGTCCTTGGTCACGGAAAGATCGTCAGAAGCTGAGACTAAGACATTCAGGAAACAGAGTGGGGCCACAATGAAAGAAGAAAAATCAAACTGAGAAATGAAATCAAACCAAATTTTGGAATTTCCTTCTGGGATTAATAAAGTGATCAATCTATCTTGAGTATTCCAGGCCAGAAAGTGGGTGCTCTGGGCTGCTTCACAGGTACAAGCATCGCCTCCTGACTAAAAGCTTCAGCTCTATGAAGAGTGCATTGACCTTGAGTGTATATAACCCGAGGTATATATAAGTGCATGGGTTTGTTGTAGGGGTTATGAGTGAAATGTCACAAACTTATTAACTTGAATCATGATTTACACAGAAACTGTTCTGGGGGTGGGGGAAAGGAAAACTACGCTGATGAGGTCATCAAGTGACTCCTCAACAAGTAAATAAAGACCATACGGCAATCTAAGCTCATTTCAATTTGAAGTCAGCTGGCAAGAAACAGCATCATAAATTAAATGACGTGCTCATTTTATTTTGCCGCATGCAATACTAAAATGCAACGGTGCAACAATAACAATACAGTTTCTTGCCACCATTTTTATATCATCTCATAATTTATTTTACGGTGAAAATGACTAAGAGGACAAATGATTTTAAATTAATGAGGTTGCTGAGGTGTCCCTGATTACAGCAGTTGTACAGTAGCGTGATCTGGTTAAATAAGGAGTCGTAAGCGGCTTTGCCGTTCCTAAGCTAATAACGGCAAGAAATCGCCGCAGCTCGCCGCACCACACACAGGCCGCTCTGAGACATGACGCAGCCAAGGGTTGTTGTGCCTGGTGGGGTAAATGCAGGACATTGTTCCCTCTCCGGATCTAGTCTGCACGTGTGTGTGTGTGTGTGTGTGTGTGTGTGTGTGTGTGTGTGTGTGTGTGTGTGTGTGTCTAT
>JAQQZR010000023.1:5107902-5126028 GCA_030068235.1 Notoglanidium macrostoma | reverse complement strand
CACACACACACACACACACACACACACACACACACACACACACACACACATGCAGCCCTGTCCACACAACAGCTCCCAACTACAGGCTGTGAGTGTCTGTGTGTATGTGTGTGTGTGTGTGTGTGTGAGAGAGATATAAACAGAGAGAAACTCAGTGTACCTTAATCAAAGGTCATTCGTTTAGCTTTGGATTGAAATAGTCTAGATTATAATTCCCAAATCTATTTCCTCTTTATGATAAAATCCACTAAACGCCAGCTAAAGCTCAGAACATTTTTAACAACCACTGGATCTGAAACGCCGCCTATTTTCCCGATCTAAGGTCGGTTACATCACTGACAAGCACAGGACGTCTGCTGCACTGCCCGATGGCGGTCTAAGCCAACACGCACGTATGTTTGCCTTCTAAATAAAGCACTCTGATTAAGGCGTCCCACACTGTGATAACGTTACAGGATCAACAAAGCTCAGCTGGCAGAGAGAGTCAGTGCTTCAGGTCCAGCCACTCTGTCACAGATCCCTTTATTTCCAATATGGATCGATGGAGACATGGCGTACTGTTTTCATGACGTACAGACCATCATTTTTATATCTGTAAAAGGAGGATATTTTGAAAATTGAGCTTCAACAAAAATACGTCTGTTACAGCCTAAAACACTGACTGCGCTGAAGAAAAATAATTACAAGATAGGATGTTCTGAGAATCAGCCATGACCAGCCTATATTTGCTCAATGTCGTCACAAACGTTTCACTGTCCACCCAACATAGTGCACAGAAATGTCTGTATAATGGTGAAGGTCATATTAGTCCTACATCGTTCTAAAAAGACTCTTCCACAAAGTTCTACAAACCGACACATGAACTACAAACTGGCTTTATAAATCTGATTTTGCATGCGTCAGACGATAACATTAAAAACATCAAAACTCGCCAGGAGCTAACGTGCACAAAGCACCTCTCAGAGAAGAAACCGGGGCGGTTTAAGGAGGTCTGATGAATGTGTACAGTGTTTAGTCTTTTTCAGAAAATCCGTGCAATTCGTTCAGCCAATCGTGTGGCAGCAGCGCGATGTATAAACTCATACATCAGCTAGGGGGAAAAATGTGAGCTTGGTGATTTTGACCACAGCATGACTGTTGCTGGTTTGAGTGTTTCAAAAACTGTTAATCTTCAGAGTTTACATAAAATAGAATGGTGCAAAAAGCATCCAGTGCTTTGGCAGTTCAGCAGCTGGAAACCTCTGGTTGATAAAAAGAGATCATATGCGAACGGTCAGACTGGTTGGAGCCGACAGGAAGGCTACGGTAACTCAAATAACCACTCTTTACAACCGTGGTGAGCAGAAAATCATCTACATTCACAAACCTGTTCATCCTCAAGGAAGACGAGCTTCAGCAGGACCAGAGCTCATTGGATTCCACTCAACAGCTGAATCTGAAGCTACAACGGATCGAAACTAGACAGGTGAAGATTGGAAAAAATGTCAGCTGAAGCTCTTGATCTGTATCTGTAGGATTTTATCGATTGAGACGCTGCCACGTGATTGGCTGATTGGATAATTTCATGAAGGTGTTCAGTGTATTAAAGTGGACAGCGAGTGTAGGTTATAAACATACTACTGTGCATTCTTAAATCATTTCAGTTTAGCTAACCGACTAATTGATTTTAATCTTAATCCGAACTCAAAAGCAATTTTAAAATGAATCTTAACTCATGCTCTGACCCCAAGATGAACGTTTTACCGCCTTTACTAAAAAAAAAAAAAAAAAAAGAAAAAAAAAAAAAAAGGGAATGACTTATAAAGCGTATACAGAGTGACCTATACACTCACTCACACACACACACCATCATCACTGAGGGAAAATCCCTCTTATATTCTGTAAGTCTACTCTTAAATGATGCCCTACCTTCAGAATGACTCAGATTAACAGGACACGGGCGTATTAGAATCGACCACTCACATAAGTGTTAGACAGTCAGCCCTGCCTCCACCATGTCGCTGCGAGTTACACACTCGTAATTACGCAACGGTTCGGAAGGTGCGTTTTGTAAGACTTGCGGACAGTGCGAAAGGGAACTAAACGCTACGGCGACCCAGCGCGGAGTGGGATCAGGCGTGCTGATTAAGGACGCACCAGATGCGTTTCTCGATTTAACGATTTTCCCGGCCGGGTCGAAATGCAACAGTGTTGACAGCGCATTTTTAATTTAACAATTGAACTATTAGGCCCTTGTGAATTTGGCAGTGGTTTGTACGCGGCTTGAAGAGTTCTGATGATGTCACGACTGAAGGAAAGGTTGAATAAAGGACTGATTCCTTTCATTTGGCAGAACAATCTGCACCGGTTTTACTCCACCATCAGTAAATAACCAAACTAAACCCTAATGTCAAAGAAGTATATGAATACACACATGGCTGTACTGTCAACATGTTTACTCTTTCTGAAGTAGAAACAACACTAACTATAAACCCATGTGCAGTGTCTCTTCCTCCTTTTCATTTATGAGTAATAATAACAAATTAATATCCGATGCTTATTTGAAGTATTTCCATTCTGGTACTACTTTCAGGCCAAGCACACGGTTCTGAAATGCACAGCTGTCTCTCTGCTGAATGTGAGTAATACGTTCTCTATGATAGGAGCAGGACTTTTCTATTTTACTCCACTCGCAGGGGAGAAACGTGCATAATTTACACAACGAGCAATTAAAAATGATAATTAAGGCTACGAATGAGTTTTAACCAATTCAGCATGGTGAAATAATCACTGAATCACTTAACTGTGCAGGTGGGGAATTTTGCGTGGGGGATTTCTTTTTTGCTTTGGGGTCGTATGTAAGCCAAGTATGCAAAGAATTTACTGGTCTTTATATGTTCATGTCTGAGAAAGTCGGATTAACATTAACAGGGCAGAATGATCTGTCTGAGTGAATTGTTCGCGAGATGTTTGACGTGTAGGGGGGTTTAAATACTGACTTGCGTTCGATCCATGCGTACTAAATTATCATAAATGCATGATTTCAGCCATGCGTATATCGGAACAAGGATATGAAATCAGTACGTGAGCGTGATGTTGAAAATTAGATGCCGCTGTTCACGCTTTTTTTATTCAAACCTGAGTCATACGGAGTGATTTTGAAATAAATAAATAAATAAATGATTTACATAGAAGAACAAAAAAAAAAAAATTTTTAAAAAGAGACTTAATCAAAAAATATGAAAAAAAGGTAATACTAAATTCTTGACCCTTGAAGTGTGTTAGTATATTTTGCTAAACCCGCTGATGTCGATTTCTGTAATATTATAAGTGACGGATGTGATATTAGATCTAAATCGATCTTGAAAATGAAACTTTTATGGTTGAGCAATGAAATTTATCACAAGGTCTCAAGCTCGATGGGATATAAAAATGATGTAGGAGAAACTAGCATACACATGTGCACGCACACACACACACACACACACACACACACACACACACACCCTTGAAGACAGACAGGCAGCTGCATTCATGATTTCTATCTTTTCAAGGCTGTAATGCTCTACTGGGTCCATGCCATGTTTCCTCAGAATACCAAACATGGTAAACAAAAAGCAGTAACCCTTTCATTCAAACTGGAAAAAAAAAAAGAAACTTACAATTCTGCTGTCTGTCCTTTTGTGTCATCTGTACAGTTGTGATGGACCCTACAGCCTGCGCTAGAAAGAAATCAGACGCAGTATCGCGTCCTCATTACCATTCTGCGGACTATTTCTGCTCCTTCCATAATAATCCCAATTTGCAAACAACAAATCTAATCTAATACAGATACCAAAAGTTAAAATGAAATGAAATCCTGTAAGCCTGTTTCAATCAGCTAGCTCTAAATATAAGCTCAGATTAATTACTTCCTTCTACGGTTTAGACAACACGAACATGACAAACTGTTACTGGACGACTAAGCCGGAGGTGTTTCTGCGTGTGTCCTCACATGTTCTTGCGCTCCCGCTCGCTGAGGTTTAAATGCGAGAGTTCAATGCCGGTAACGGCACAGGCAAGCTGATGCAGAGCAGCCTGCGCTGGTTTCAGTTACACTAAATTTAAACTAGACAAATGCCACACGTATCTGCTCGTGCCTCGCCCCGGGAAACAAACGACTCCCGCTCACACTTGCCATGTTCTAGCCATCGGTGCACAAGTTCTCAGTCCAGCTTTACGCACACTCTAAGGAGAGACAAAATCAGGGGTTCGCAAAAGCACAAGAAGAACACCATGCGAGTAGGATAACGCCGGCAAGGCCTTGTTCTAACTATTATCTTGAGCGCTAAGGAGTATTAATGGACTTGGCATATTGGTGATTCTTTCATCTGCCTAATCTAGTATATCTCATACCAGAAAAACCACACACACACACACACACACACACACACACACACACACACACACACACACACACACACACACGATAAAAATTGTAAGGTTCAGTAAGTTTCTGGGACTGAGCAGCCTATCACGTTCCCTCCATATTATCCTCCATGTACAGTGTTTCAAGATGCTGGTTCACACATTTGGGTTAAGGATTAACCGAGTCGAGTCAGGGTCTTTAGTGAGTCAGCATGTGCCTCTGTCTCTGTTTATTGCTGCCTAAACAATGCCTGAGTCACTAACAGCTGAGGAGCAGGCTTCATTATCCTTGAGGCCGTTGTCTAACGATGCTGTTGTCTCTTCAACACACAGCACACGGTTATTATGACATACATACACGATTAGCAGGATGGGTTATTAATATCCAAAAAGAAACAAGCGTTTAAGTTTGGAGTTAAACAAGGCATGATTTCTGTCCAGAGAAAGCTTCCTGACCGAGATGACCCGCCTCTCGTTGGCGTTCCATGCAGACGCGCTCGTCGACTCACCTGGGGACGTGGCACACAGCATTCTCGCTCAGCTCTGCGGGCACGGCGAGCTCACGGGGGAGTCCTGCTTCAGAGGAGCTAGAGGAGACGAGTGCGTGCCCTCTGTCGCTTGCAGCCGTGGCTGAAAATAACCGGCCTTGAGAGCGATGTAATTTCAGTCTTTCCCACGACTGAGACAGCAGGCCAGACACGAGTCCTCCAAACAGTCTCAGTGTTCATCGACGCTCCCCCATTTACTCCTCACTGGACTTCTACACTCGTCTCTCTCTCTGCATCTCTCTGCGTCCTGTTAAACTATGACTCGTTACAACCTGAGACATGTGTGTAAACCTACCAGTGGCCACGTTTTGAGGTAATGAGTGACTTATAAGCTTTGATAAGTAAGAGCGTGAGAAAAGACGAATCTTTGTAACGGCAACCATTGGTTATGGTAATCATTGAGCTATATTAGGCATGCATCGCACTTGGTTAAGCACAAAAGCTGCCTAATTGCGTAAGTTGTTGGTTTGACTTGCTAAATCGAATTCTCACATCCTGAAAGGAAAGGGGCTGAAGCACGGAGCGACGATGTAATGACAGAAACTGAACTGCCAGACAAGGGCCGCAGGAGGTGAGGTGGGTGAGAGAGAGAGAGCGAGAGAGAGAGAGAGAGAGAGAGAGAGAGAGAGAGAGAGAGAGAGAGAGAGAGTCTCTCTGATAGGGCGAGAGAGAGAGACTGGAGATGGAGGAAATTAGCGAGAGATAGACTACCTTTCCTGTTCCTGTCTCAGTGGGAGAGAAACGGTGGTTCGTCTGTCCCTCCCCTTAAATTCCACTGCCATCTGAGGACCACATGGCATGCCTGGGCACACAGCCAGACACACACACACCACACACACACACAACACACACCATATCTAAAAGTTCACAGTGCCTACACTAATACCACGTCCACACATGAAAGGCATGCTGCCGAACTCAAGGCCATGCTATTGTTGTAACACAGAAAGACCGACTTCTCCAGGTAGATTATTAGATTAGACTTTTGTTATCAAACACAAAACCACACACACACACACACACACACACACACACACACACACTAACAGTTCTGCTCTGCTAATATGTCTTTTACACTAGTCAAGTCAGAAATATAAGAAAGCCAAGAAGCAAGCTTCTGTCTGTAACTTCGTTCGGAACACATAACCACTATGTCAAATGGTCAAGTCCTCCTTATATAGACATGCATTCACAGAGGAACTGTGGGCTTTTTTTTTTTTTTGAACAAGATGTAATGGCATGCAGTTCAGGGAACGACACATTTCCATTGACGTCACTCGTATTTTTGTCATAAGCAAGAATTTTACATAAACGCTGCAGCGACGAACTCGGCTTTAATGCGAAAGTCACCGTCGAATTCTTCACACGTACGGCAGACAGATCATTCGTAATATAAAAGTTTGCAACCTCTGATATGACAGCGTGATATCCATACTGTGATAAATCCAAAAAAACAGACAAAAAAAGACACTTCCTGAAATATTTTTTTGGACCACCATCCGACATGAACGTTAAAACCTATTAACGTGCAACAGCTTCTTTCTCTGTTGAATACAATTTCTGTAGACTTTATCATGTGTAATTTTACTGTATATTAAATCATCATGACCTTGCAACTTTAGGCATGAAAGAAGTGCGACCACACAATGGGGCGGCCAGGAGAGAGTGTACGAGTGTAAACAAACAGGAGTGAGACCTTTAAGGGTTTTAAAGACTGAAGGAGTTTTAACTTTACTGAATTGTCCTCTAACTCTGTGGGACGCTAGCGAACGATAGCTGCTAGCGGCTCACCGTGGTAGTGCCGTCTCTGTATCGGTTATACCGGCTTTGAGCGAGTGATTCGACCCTTTTGCTCGCATGATTTATCCTCTGGTGTGGGTTTAGTTAGCATGCGGACGCTATTCAGTTTGTGCCAAACGTTTTAACAAAATATACAGATTCGGTAATAAAACATACAGTGAACACAAATCATGTACAACAAACGAACAAACTCCACAGGAAATGGTGTTATAGTTTTGTTCCTTTCGTTATATTTTAGCAAACTAGCTACAGGCACTCGCGGAGATCGGCACACGGTAGCTAAAACACCAGCGATCGCCTAGCTAACTGTCATACTCACGCTGAGTTGCGCAATAATAATAGCCATTTAATTTTCACAGCGTTGACGTCTATCTAAATGTGACCCCTACAGAAGGGAAATATATCACGATGCTTGCGACAGCAGTCTCCACTAGAAAATCATTCCATAACTATACCGAGCTGATTCCTGTTACGGGTCTGTAAGACCATCCTGCTGCACATCTTTCACGGCCAACAGATTTTTCGTGTGCCATACGTTGACGTTGACCTTTCAACACCTCCGCAGTGGCTGGCAGATAGAAGTGCTTAATCTTCTTTGCAATAAATAAATTCCAAGCTTAGCCACAGGTGGTATGAAACCAGCAGCATGTAATTATCCACAATACCGGGCAAATGCCGCGCATATCTCAGCCACTTCACAAGCACGATATAAACACGGCACGTTTTCACATTGTGGGAGAAATATAGGCTAAAGCCAGCAGACACGGCTTCAGCCAGGATGCGACACTTCCCTGGCCCGAGCGCTGGCTCATTCGACGCGGTCACGCCGTGTAGCGCTACACTAACATGAGTGCGTTGATCTGTACAGAATCTCCACCGGTGCTCCAGTCTACAGCGTTCGGCCCCAAACCTCCTCCTCTGACTTACCGCTCTTGTTATTATAATCATATTTCATTTAGTTCAGGAAAGTGTTAATCGTATAAATGACTTTCCATGGTTTCATTTCACACAAGCCCTTAAAAATTGTTCTTAGCTGGAAAGCATGTCGAGGCGATCGAGTGTGACCATTTTTTCCCCCTCTTTACTTTTTCCCCTTTTCTACTTCACAATGAACCAGAGCTGCAACATTTATCTGCTTATCAAACAAGCCAGAATGAATTCATATAGAATGAATGCTTTTTTATCCCCCCCCCCCCCCCCATTACAATTTACGGTGCTTTCCTGCCGTGTATTATACACGAGCAATGTGTTGACTTCAGATGTGACAGTTAAGGTTTCTAGCTTAATTACCCTAATCCTAAACATCTAAACGACTTTACCTAGAGCAAGTGTTAAACCTTTTAGCAATTATACACCAACAGGACCAATCATCAGCTCATAGCCTGCATCATGCTGCAGCACGCCGGCTGCTCTGTAAATGTTGCCTTGCATCATACAAGATGGGGCGTTTGCACTCAGCCTTCGCTTGTACAATAAAAATACAAAACACATTCAAACATATCCACCCACACACACACCCAAAGCATGGCGGGCTGGCTTTGTAAAAATCTGTTTCCTTCTCGCACTCGAGAAGACTGGCAGATATGAGAGTGATTTGCGGAGCATTTTCCAAATGCACCTTTTTTTTTTGTTTTACAACTTAAAAAAAAAAATAAACACAGCACACAAATTTGCTTCAAACTGGTCAGCTTACAAATATCACACCCCAGGCAGGCACACACACACACACACACACACACACACACACACACACACACACACACACACACAAGGACATGCAGAAGCCAAACAAAAGCACGTTTTTCTGCCATGAATTCTGCTCAGAGCTGTTATTATAACCTTATTGATGAGTGTAATGCACTAGCCTCAAGCTGTACTTCCATCTTATGTATTGTTTTATCTTATTAATTTAGTCAGCTTTGCATACGGTATATGATTGACTGAAGTGATTGAATGTCGCATGCAATTAAACGTTGACAGGAGGGAAACGCCCCGCAGAACTTCCTTTATACTCTAGAACTTTTCAGCGCTGGGCTGATCCTTAAAACGCGCTACGTAAATGAATGTTTTCCCAAATGCAACAACTTTCACCTAAAATATTCTTGTTCATTTATTTTTTTTATTACAAGCTCTTTACATGATTAAAAATACAATCACCTTACACTATACCTAACCTGACAATACCCCGAGAAAGTAAATAATAAACAATATCCAGGGTTTCATTATATTCAATATATATTAAAAAGGTTTTTAAAAATGAATGATTTCCTCTCAAACATCCTCGTTACAATAACGTTTAAAGAACTAAACAATAATAATCTGATAGTGACTAATGAATAAACGAATAAATACGTTTTGCTGACTTAAAATGAGGCGATAAGACTTTGTCTTATTAGAGGAAGAGAAGCTGGTGAGGTGACGACTGTTCAATGCGCCTGTAACGTAAGTGATGACTTGTTCTGATGGACATTCCACAAGACCAACTGTAACTCTAAATGGATAAAAAGTATGTTGTTTTTTTAATACACTAAAAAAATAAAAACCACAGACCGCTGTGATATAAGAGGAATAAACCGCTTTGATGTGTGCTGTGACTAATGAATTATTAGTAACACTAAATTGTTATAAGGAAAACATCACTGTGTTAATCAATAAATATATTAAAACAAACACAAACAAACAAACAAATCAATCAATCAATCAGGGGAATGAGGATGGTATTAGTGCATCACTCTCACACCAAATCAGAATATTTAGAGAAGGATTACTTTTGTTTTCTTTTTCAAATGAGTGTGTGTATAATAAACAAACAAACAAATTAATTAATTGACAAAAGCTTACTGTCAGCAGATGAACTGTCAAACTAGCTGAACAGGAATAATTTATTACTGTGTAGTGTGTGTGTGCGTGTGTGTTTCACGTGCCAGCTAAAACAATTCATCTGTCACTGAACTTGTAGCTTTCTTTCTTTCTTTCTTTCTATTTTTAATCAGACAGCACAGGGTTGCTGCACTTTGCTAACTTTTAACCAAGTTGCATGTCTCAGACACAAACCCTACACACACTAGCATACTTAACAGTGTGTCAGAACAGTGTAAACTGTTTAGCATGTTAGTCAGTGTGCGGTTTATGGAGTAACGCAAGGCAGGCAGCTCTCTCTCTCTCTCTCACACACACACACACACCCACACACACACACACACACACGTCTTATAGCGACGCTATTAACTTGCAAAGCCTTCACTGGTGCAGGTACACAAACCCGGCACAGCTGAGCTGAGGACAGAGCACCGGTTCAGAGGTGAGAGGTGAAAGGTGAGAGCAGTGCTCTGGGGGAAAGGTGTAGCCTACTCCACTACAGAATAAAATAAAGGAGATGAAAGAAGGTGTGAAAGTGCAGGAGAAAGTGCGGTACTGACCTGCGGGGCCTGGCGGCGGCTGCTGGCCGTCCTCACCGAAGATCAGCCTGAAGTCCAGCTCCTCATTCCCGCTGCAGTCTGCACTACTCATCGGCTTTGACAGCTCGGCTTCTCTCCCGTCTATCCGTGCCGGCTCGCTCCTTACTGTCACAACATTTACTAAAGTAAAGAAGAAAACAGCTCAACTTTGTGAATTTTGGACCACACCGAGTGTCAAGTTTTTTTTTTCTAAAGCGCGCGCGCTCTTTCTCTCTCTCTCTCTTTCTGTCCGTCACTAAGAGTGAGTGCTCATGCAGATGAGCTGATCCTCTAAACAACTTTGAAATGAGCCGAATATTTTCATCCGCTGTTTATCAACACAACCGTGAACGCTCGCGCGCTATCTCTCTCTCTCTCTCTCTCTCGTTCTCTGTCTGTGTATCTCTCTATCTCTATCTTCTTTCCTCTGCCTGCAAATCTCTCTCTCTCTCTCTCTCTCTCTCTCGCTCCGTGTCTCACTCTATCCCAACTTTTACTAACAGCGCGTGACAGGGCAGTTCCAGCGGTGACGTCAGCAAAGTCGGCATACAACACAGGCGCGCACGCACGCTCACACGCGCACGCCGTGCTCGCGCAAGGTGCTCATGGGTACTGAAGTTCACACGGACAGTCGCCGTAAATAGTGGTGATGCAAAATAAATGAATACATAAATAAATTAGGTCACTGTATATAAAAAAGCAGAGATATACACTACACATAAACAGCTTGTTCTGATGCAGTTTGTTTAACACAACGTTCTAAACTCTGCACGTGCTTATCATGTATCAGTAGCCTATTATGCAGGCACAAGGGAAATGAAAGCGTGATATGGAGTAAACCTTTATTCGTTTGTTTTCAGTAACCACTTTGTCCTGGTCAAGGACACCTGTCCATCACAGAGCACCATGTACGAGCACATTCTTGGGCTAATTTAGCATGGTTGTCAAAGGTGGGAGGAAACCGGAGAACCCGGAAAAAGCCCAAACTGACATGGGGAGAACACGTACAACTCCACACGGACATTAACCCAAGCTCAGGATCGACCCAGAGACCCTGGCGCCGTGAGGCAGCAATGCTAACCGCTATACCACAAGTAGACCATAGGTGTCTATAAAATGTAAAATAAAATGTAAACATCCTGTCAGATTGTGTTCAAAATCGTAATCCAATTTTTATCAAGCTATTGCAAAATGTTTTTTTTTTTTTTTTTAAAGAACAATAATACAGGACAGGCTACATGTACTATGCTCTCTGCTCATAAACGTGCTTAATAAACTAATAAAATTTAGTGACAGCATCACTGTTAAAGCAGAGATTAGAAGAGTTAAATATAGGCTTTAGATTAGATTATTTTAATATAAAACGTTCCAGCCTTTATACTGTAACTAATCAGTATCTGAGTAATCTGTCAAATGTAAACTCCCTGAAATAATGGTACCAAACATTAGGCTATTTTTACTTGTTGCTGGTGTGGAACCATCAAAATGGACATCTTTTGTATGTTTAGTATGAATCTTTCACCTTTAGAAATAATTTAACATACACAACATCACAGTAAACACTAATTAAAGGTACACTACATGTACATTCCTAGGTAAAATGTTACTAAAGGTACAAAAGATGGTCCAAGCCTAGCAACAATGACAAACATAGTTTGGCACCTTGATTTCTGACAGTGTGTTTTGGAATTATGTTTCATGAATATAAGTTATAACGCCAATCTGAACTTCTAATGCCCACCATATTTAGGTTTTAAAATATATAGTTCAAACTTACATATAATGATGACATTTTTCTGTCCTATATTCTTCAGGAGCAGGACAACTTCTTTGGTCGTCCCCTTGTGACAGTGAAACTGCCGGATTATTTTCATGCAATGTTTTTCTCTATATGCTTCCCTTCAACTTTCAAATCTCCAGATTCAGTTATTCATCTTATCATATTCAGTAACTACAATGAAAACAACATGACTTGCTGACAAATCCTGGGAGTTTGAGAGGTTAATGATTGAGTAGCAGTCATATCTAGTCGCACTACTAGTAAATAATACAAATCTCAGCTCCATTACCTTTACACAACTGAAGCTCCAGTGTGAACACTCTGTATTTTTTAAGTTCTGAGAACAAAATCTCACGCCTACCTGAACCTGTAGGAGTGCTGGTAAGGCCAGCGCAGAGAGCTGTATTCCAACGCAGTTCTACAGACCTCGCTTAGGTTACACACCGTGCAAAAAGCCACCCACACACTTACACACTTATACAAATTAAATGATATCAGTCAGATACCTCATTTATTGATAAGACTCTCTGCATGATGGATGAAACCTGAAGCATGAATTTATAATGCAGTAACTGATAAGGATGTCAGCTATAACATTTTTTTCCCTTCAGTCTGTCAGGCTACAGGTAATATTAGTGAAGATTTTAGCATTTATCAAATAATAATAATCTAGTTCAAATACAATAGAAGTAAAATTCATAACAGAAAGAATTTGTTACATCTATGTAGGATGTGCATAATTAGGAGTTCTAAATACATTATTATTATTATTTTAAATGATAAGTTCATTATAATAATAATAATAATTATTATTATTATTGTATACCACAGCATTATTGATTTCTAAATGATGACTATTGATTAATTTTCTTTAACACTAGCTCTGACATTATTGCAGGCTGTAATTCAAGTCACAGGTTAATATTATATATTATATATTTACCATTATGTGTCATATATACAGTATATTATAATGCACTTGCTCTAATTACTGTTTCTATAATAAGCTCATTCACAGAGATGTATGATGGATGCTTGATATAATCTAAGTTTAATGATCAACAGATTTAATTGCAAATTAAAAAATACTTTTGTTGAAATGGTGTTGACAAGTTTTCTGTACATTATTTAACGTTTACGGAAGGAGTCTCCAGTGTCAGTGCTTAAGAAGAAGTTTTTGTCATAGGACAAATGAAATTCTCATGATCATGACAAGATGTGTGTTTTTTTCTTGTTATTCATGAGACAATTAAGTGAGGCTGGTGGTGGAACGACTGTTTTCAGTTGCTGTAATATAAGGGATCATAGGAGCTAACTTGTTTGGCGGATAGTCTGCAACATTAAACGTAACTATAAATGGATAAATCTTATGATGTGCAGTTTATTAATGAATAAAAGATATTAGACAAACTTGTGGCTTAGGTAGTCCTAATATTTTCTTATAACAGCATGCCACATTGTGTTTTTCTTTACATAACAAGTAGCTGATAAAATATATCATATAATATTATTTATAAGTAGTTAATATAATATATAAGATTAATATAAAAGTTAATATATAATAATATCCTGTAATTTCCAAGTTCATTGTGTGAATATTTTCTAACTGTTTATGTAGCAATTTTGTATTTATATTAAACACTCTGGTTTAAAAAAGGAAAACGTGTGATTTAAAGTACAGGTTTATTTTCATTTAGGATTTATTTAAAAAAAATAAATAAATAAAAATCTTGAAAGTAGATTATGACATACTCAATAATGAAAGAGAAAATTTACAATGCACTGATTTTATCAGAAATATAAGAAATCATTACCTAGAACTCAAGCATTTTATAATTCATTAAGGAAGAAAACACAATTTACGAACATCAGATTTTAACGCTTTTGTTGCTGATGTTGATGATGGAGGTGGTGGTGTTACATGTCCAACACTTATTTTTTTTCTCAAATGTATACAGTGTCATTTAAGGACAACTCAGTGGTCATGATGCATACTTAATTAGGGAGGTGTTGAAGATAATGTTGCATGTACGTACACCATGCAAATTCAGAACTGTTGATGACATCCAGAGTAATCAGTTACTATATGAATGTTCGTAAATAATGACATCAGCACACCATCACACATTTACAGTTAACCCTGAAGCAACAATAGTAACTATTTGACTACGGAAATATTATCAGAGTGGGAAAAAAACACAACGCAAGGTGTATCAGCACTTTCTTTACCTTTAAAAACCAGACTAAAATGTGCAGAGCTGGTGCTTTCTTATCAGAGCTCCGCGACAGGGAATTTACAGACACGGAGAATGTTTTTGTTTGACGCATGTGGGCGTAAAAACGCAAAAGTTCACATATGCATGCGAAAACATCAATATCACATTTCCTGTGGTATTAATTTCCTCTGAGACATGCTCACAACCCAACACACTGAACATTAAAACCTCATTGAGCACCTTTAATAGCACTGTGTGGGTTGCTAGAAAGTGACAAGAGTCAGATGGACAGTGTCGTTTTTGCATTGCAGTTGCTTCTTATATGTGTATAAGATAACAATGATTTGCCTCTTACAATCCGTTGTTCGTACAGAATCCTGCCTGGAATTCCTCTTCCTATCCAAAATGGTGAATAATAGGCTGTTTATAATAGTAAACAGTTTTGTAATGTTCTTTGTGTATGCATTGTGAGTTGTTCGTTCTTCCTTAGTGCTTAGCTTTTGTAATAATGTCATAATCTTTGGTCTAAAGAAATACAGTATGTCATCACGACTTATTTCATCATACCATATCTTGTTGGAAAGTTGCCCACTCACTTATGAAGACATGCGCTTGCACACACACACACACACACACACACACACACACACACACACACACACACACACACAAACACACCGCCTACACAAGTTTGCAAAGTTTGAGGTGTTGGCATGTTAAAATGACAGAAAGCTTTGTGTGCTTAATTTACAATGCACAATGCACAATTACAAATGCAAGATATGTTACAATCCTATACCCTATTTATTTCTCTTAAAAAAAGATGACAAACAGTGATCTTATTGGCTTTCCATAGTGAGATATTCATGCAATCTGCATTGCCATTAGGGAATCCTGTCGGAAAATTTCTGTTTATCATAATCTCATTTGTAAATTATTGAGCTTGATCGTTTACAACTCAGAATACCTGCATGTCTTATCGCATCTGATGACCTTTGAGGGAGCAGGATAAAGAACATGGTATCCGCAGGTTTGCGTGGGAGGCGTGATGTGGTTTGTGATATTGTGTTCTTGTAAAGAAAGTCAACAACAAAAAAAAGCACTTTCTCCTCTTCTGCAGATCGAGGTTTGGAGCTCGTGAACAATTTAGCTTGTCATTTGACTATTCATAGTGTTCTTATCTTTAGAGCCATTAGTGCACTTTATAGCATCTACCTCAGAAGTGACACTTTTTTCCTTCTACTATTATGAGGTGATTAAAGTAAAAAAAATGCTCAATACCATGTTGAAAAACAAGAGGTTCACTGACAGACTGGGGAATCACTTCAAATTATGCATGTATGGTTTTTATTTTTGGAAACAGGACTGAAATGAAAGACTGAAATGGAAAAAATTGCCAACTGATTTAGACAAGAAAGGGTCTGCTAAAGCAGGCACAGACAAATGTTACACATCAGATAAATCTTACATCAGTCCTATTCCATGTAATATGCAACATTTAAATATGCAACAACTGATATTGTGTATAAAATAAACCTGTGAAAGTACACAACAAAAGACCGCCAAACTCTTCAAACCCAACTCCAAAAATAACAAAATGACATAATGTTATCATTTCCTTTTTTGACTTGAGGTGTCTGAATGGTGTGGGTTAATTTGTACTGCCATCTAATGTTTGTGTTTCAAATAGCACACACACACACACACACACACACACAGACACACACACACACACTATTCACTTGTCACAGGCTTTATTAGGCAGTACAGTACAGGCATATCATATAGTCAAGGGATAAAGTAAGTACACCCTCCTTCAAGACAATGTTTTTTAGATAATAATGTTATACACTTATATCACATGCACAACATAATGTACATTTATATATACTATTACATATGCCTTTGAGTTTCTCATAAGTAGAAATTTCACACTATACCAAAATTACCCAGTACATTTACTTTATTATTTTACTAGCAAAAGCCTTTCCCTGTAGTTACTGCAATATGTCATTCATATGAGAACACTTGTTTTTAGCACATTGTACTGTATTTTATAACAGAAAATGAAATTTTTGCATGACTACATATTGATAGCAGAGTATTACTGTAAAATTCACTGTTGGTATTTCTAATGCATTCATAATGCAATGAATTAACCTGCTCTAGCTTTTCCAAATAGCTAGCTAGCTAACATTGCTAAGTATAAGAATGTTGATAGCAGAGGCTATTTGTTAGCAAGCTGTTTTAAACCAGTTAGCCTTGATTTCAGTCAAGGTGCAGGACATTACAAGAGTTTAGATTATCAGTTGAGCATCCATGATTAGTTAGAGCTGGTTATAATTTATATTTATTAATTATGTGAAAATATTTACATTTAAACCAGCAGGATTTTTGGTAACTAGCTAGAAGCTAGCAAATCTCCTCCCAGACCTCCTATATAGCTTTACCCCTGCTTTAAACTTATTGCACTTACCTTGGTTTAGAGATATTATTTGAACTATGTATTTTGTCAAAAGTTAGGGGGAAATGGATTTCAGCACCCATAGTTTTGTAATGTGTTATTAAAATATAGACACTTTATAGACATTATAGTCTGCCAGGACTGTGAAAGTATTCAAACATTACTGAACAGAATTGTAAATCACATCACTGCATACCAAATATCAGGTTAAAAATTGGAATAAATCTGACGATGCCATATCCATGCATGGCCAGGAGTCCCGCAAAGAATAACTTTTTTTTTGTCTGGGTAGCAAGGACCCCTGTTGATTAAAGCTAGGTGTAACAAATTTTCAAGCACCCTGCTCTGAGGACACAGTAGACCCGAGGTATCACACCCCTTGGCATGTTACACAGGCAAGAAAAATGAATCAGTGGAATTAAAAAAAAAAAGAAGAAGCTTTTGTTGATTTTCAGCTGCCTCACTCCTGTAAATACTCCCAGGAAACAGTTCAAGCATGTCACTGCAATCGTTAGCCCTCTGGTTGTCACCAAACCCCTTACTCATCCACTTTGCCGGGTTTGTGGTAATCATGTTCCATAATCTGACTGGTCATTACTATCTGATGATAGGTTAAAAGGATTTTGCTAATAGCCCTTTGAGAAATCCAGGGTGATATGAAAACCAGCTGTGCTTAGCTGATTCAGCATTTTGTCAGTACGAGGCACTGCATAAGCATCAACTTTAGAAACAGCGTTCGCTTTGTGGAAGTCCTTGCAGAAACGGTGCGCCCCGTCCAACAGGGCAGAAGCATAATGGGGTTGTTCTAGTCACTATTTGACTCTTCTATTGTTCTGATCTATAGAATTTTTCTTTTGCAGTCAGGCAAGAGATATAAGTGGCTGTGCACAACCACTTTGCACAGTGCACTACTTTATTTTGTTGGACCACACCCACTACAAAATTAGGACCCAGATGAAAAATAGCACCACTTGCTGCAGCCACATCACCCTGCCCGGTGTGAGAGGGCTCATTGCTGGAGTCATGGTGAAGGATTAAGTGGTCAGGAGGCTTGTCAGGACATCCATGGCCTGCACTTCCTCAACCTTCACATTCTTTTTGCTTCTGAGGGAGTGATTTTAGTGCTCCTGCAGGCTGGTCAGTGACTGAGAGACATAGACATTCATAAGCATCCCGCTTTGAGAACACAACAGACCCAGAGTCAGCTTTAAATTTGAGCTTTCATTTCTCACACCCCTTGGTGCTTCATACAGGTGAGACATGTTGATCACAGTATGGTATAACAAATTTGTGAGCACCCTGCTTGGAGAACACAGCAGCCCCGAGTTAAGCTTTGAACATGACCTTTAATTTATCACACCCCTTGGCAAGGCTGAAAGAATGAAGAAAAAATGTACTAGTGGCTTTTCAGCTTGCTCCACACACACACACACACACACACACACACACACACACACACAAACACACACACACACACACACACACACACAAAAAA
>JAQQZR010000023.1:5058214-5083366 GCA_030068235.1 Notoglanidium macrostoma | reverse complement strand
GCACGGGGAGAACATGCAAACTCCACACAGAAAGGCACCCTGAGTGACCCGGGGATCGAACCCAGGACCTTCTTGCTATGAGGCGACAGTGCTAACCACCACACCGCGTGCCGCCATTAAGAAAAATCATCTGGTGTTTTATAGATAAAGTGAAAAATTAAGGTTTAGATTAATGGCCAAGATGGCCATCAGTGTCTACCTTGACTAATGCTGGCATGATAATTTTGAATATCTAAATTTTCTAACTTTTATATGTTTACAACAGTCATAAATCGTGTTCCTACATGTCTGAAAGCACAATTCTATCTAATTAATTAATAATTGAAAACAACAGGCATTTGGGAACATATTTTGGCATTCTTTTAAGTGCTTTTAACCAATGGGAGCCATAAGCAAGGTGACCAAAGTCATTATACATAACCATATATTATGTACTAGGTAGAGGTCAAAAGCAGGTTTAGAAAACAGAAATATCTAAAGAATTAAACAGGGTGCACTGTTACAGGAAAATTATCTACAAAGGAATGGTGTTGTTTTTAATTAGAAAATCTGATATGCCATATATACTTTATACATACATAGTTATATTTAATGTAGTGGAACTACAAAACAAGTGAAACCTCACAAACCTCTCTTTCTTCTCTCGTCATGTTACTTAGTAACTGTAAACTCCTTGGTATTGAAGACTTTTCACTATCAGAAAATAAACTTATGTATTCATTCAAATTCCATCCTGTTTTTATAGTTATACCTCCTCATGATGTTAACATTTGCACTGATGATCATAAAAACACCAAATATGCTACCACAATCATAATCCATATTTTTGTGTTTGTTCCATGGTTCTGAAAATCACTTTTTAGCTCAGCCTCAAAATCCTTAGACATAGAAACATCTAAAATATTAATAAAAAAGCATAATCAAGCATACTTCTTTATTGAATATGATTTTTAGGTTTGAATAATTAATAAAGGGAATAGCAAATAGACATTGTTCACATGATGTTCACATAATCACAGACACTAAGGACTACTATCAGCCCTACTTAACTCACTGACCTCACTCCTGACTAGGCTGCAGACATGTGCCGCTAACATATCTCTGTCATCACATCTCACAGACCTGGAAGCTCTCATACACTCAGCAGGGGCCGAACTACCAGAAACCTCATCTACCTTCCACTGTTGTCTCGGTCTCAAACAGCGATAGTAAGTGGGCTCTGGAACTGCCAGTCTGCTGAAAAGAAAGCTGATTTCATCTCAGCTTCAGCTTCCCATTACTCTCTTGACCTTCTTGCACTAACTGAGACCTAGATGTCTCCACAGATCTCAGCTACAGTTGCTCTATCCTCTGCTTATGTTTTTTCTTCACACTCCATGAGAAACTTGCAGGGGTACTGGTACAGTTCTGTTGTTGTCTTGGAGATGGTGCTTCACATCTCTCCCGTCTCATTTCAAAATTTCATCCTTTGAATTCCATGCAGTTACAATTACCTCTCCAATCATCCTTCTCATTATTGTCATATACCACCCTCCTGGTCGGCTAGGAGACTTTCTTGAGGAAATAGACATGTTCCTCAGTCTTTTCCCTACCGACGGCATTCCTTTCACTGTCCTCGGAGACTTCAGCCTCCCTTCTAACAAGCTCCAGTCCATTTGCCTTCTCCATAACATTCAACAACTGCTCTCCCAAAAACAAGGGAGAAAATATCCTGGATCTGGTCTTCAGCCGCCCCTCTCCAGCTACAGACATCAACACTTCCCCACTCCACACCTCCGATTATCACTTGGCATCCTTCACCAGCACCCTTCCTACCCTGCCTAAGACCAGCTATCAGTATTTCTTTCCCAGTGATCAAAAACTCCACTCAATCTTCCCTTCCTCCCTTCTAGACCCTGACTACTTTTCCTCCATACTATTTCCCCATCCATAGACCTCCTTTGCCCTCTATTGTCTAAACCCAGGAAGATTTCTTGCCCTGTTCCATGGCTATTTGATGTGTTACACAGCAATCGGAGAGAACCAAGAACGTGGAGAGAAAGTGGAAGAAATCACAACTCGAGACAGATCTTGTCTGTTTCCGTGCTGTCCTGTCCAATTTCTTATCTGAAGTAACTTCTGCTGAAGTGACGTCCTCCCTGACTGCTGAAGACTTTGCCAACTTTTATGATGGGAAGATTCTATAGTACACAATGCACTTCTACATTACACACTCAGGATTCCCACTCTCTTTTCACTGGCACATTTATTCTTATCAAGCAACAGAAGAGATCCTGCAAGTCCTGTTATCCTACCACATGCCCACTGGATCCAATCCCTTCCACTATGATCAAGGTCATCTCACAAGACTCATTACTTCATTTCCCACACAACCCACACAAAAATCCAAAATAATCCATCTTAAATTGTAGGTTATCAGGAAATAATTTGATTTGAATGGCAAAAATGAAGCCTTGTATTGATATTTTTTTAATCTTTAAAAGCCATGCCAGCCCTTGCGATTACACTATAGGTGCATAACAGCTAAATATCTTTTTTTGTCACATATTTCCTTTTGTGCCAAGCACTGTATGCTGTGGCTCTCAGCGGACATCACAGCTCTCTGTGCTATGGTGCCTAATTTCGTGCTGTAGTGTTTGTTTATATTGATATTTGCTGACTTTAAGCAGGATTGCGTAAAACTTACTAAACTAATTTCCATGAAACTTGGTGGCAGGGTGTAGCATAGGTCAAGGATGAACCCATTAAGTTTTGGACTAGATCTGAGTCACAGGGCAGATCCATGAATTTAATTTCATTTTTGCTAACGTTGCAAGATACAGCATTTAGCCTTGGCGGAAGTCTGCGCTCAACAGTGCCATAGATCTTAAAATCCAGTAGATGGCACTAAAGTTTAATAGTGCTAAGATAGCCAATGCCATAGCCAATGACATGATTGGAACACATATAAAGTGGTTACGGTTGTAGCTTTGCATGTCACAGAAGCCCCTTTAGTTGTCTCTGCTATAGTGTTCGTTTCTACTTCCTTTGGTTTATATCATGTCTTTTGCTCTGTTAACTGTTTGCACACTTCCCAACGTCTTCCTATATATTGACTTCATCTCTTCTTTACATTTTGGATTTGTTTGCCTGTTTCAAAATAAAGGATCTTAACCTGTGACTGTTTCCATTGCCACCTGACATTTTCTTTTCTATTATCGCAATCTAAAAGCAATTCCGTTATATCACAGTGTCTTTAACACCTCTATTTATTTTACCTGTAAATAACTGTTGGCTGGGTTGCATTCATTGACATAATATCCGTCATTTTCTCCTGGCTACCCTCAGGAATAATTTCTTAAAGTTGTGTGCTGTTCTACATGTTTGTCTTGAACCCTTGACCATAACTTTTATTTTCTTGCTATTTTTTGACAGTTGAGGTTGGTTTTAAAGCTGGTTTTGGATCAGTGTAAACTTCACCTTAATTTGTGTAAAATTTCAGATGCAATTTCATGATGAGAGTCTTTATATGTACTTTGAATGAATATGAAATGAACTTAATTTGGTCTTGTTATAGCCATCATTTTCTTCTTTTCCTTAAGCTTAAGAAAGCAAATTTCATTTCGGTCAGCTAGTTTTATTCAGTCTTGTTCAAGGACTGCATAATGTATGGGAGGGAATTACCTTGAGCTGATGTCAAAATTTCCCTCAGTAAGCTGTTTCAGCTGTACACTCGAAATTACCACGTAATTCTATGTGCAGTTTTATGTGCTGAGCAGCCTTCCAGACTACTCTGTGGATTCTTTATAAATCAGATAACTTAACCTTGTAAAAGTCAAGCAGTTTCTTAATTCATGTCACAGACTACCAAAAGGAGATATGAAACTTAATGTGTTGGCCATTTCTGGTGGAGCTCCAAGTTATCCTTATCCACGCAGGAGCCCCTTGGAGACACGACCTACACTGAGCTTGCAGACAGACTGTGACCTTTCCAATATTCACTCTCATCACCTCAAGGACTATCCATAAAGGCACTACCTGGGTGATAGATATTTGTCTATAGGGCAAGCACTCTTATTATTGCACTGATTGCTACTTTTCTCGCTGTGCTGATGTCATGAAACATAGACAGTCACATGAGACAGCGTTTCAGCACAGGGGTGCAAATGAGTGTCCTTTCATCAGAAGTGAACAAAAGCATCAGCATATCCTGGTCATTTCAAAATGACTGTTGAGCTCATCAGAATCCCCAGTGTGAAAAGTACCATTAACTGAAACCCCAGGCCACCTGTCAGCTCTTCCTTTACCTGCTCTAAGGTAAGGTAATTTATCCATGTCAGTCTTTGTACAATATAAAATGTTTGTTGAATCTGAATACAGTTACCACCATGAATAATGAAAGTTCACAAAAAAACCACAAAAATCTGCACGAATGGCTTAAGAAGTCTCCAACGTCTGACTTATGGAAATACATTTGAATTCCACAGTGCTGTTGCATTCTCATATCAGAAGGTGGTGATTCATTTTGTTTAACAGCCCTATGATGGTAGTACCAGCTGTAACATACTGTAAGTGACAGGCCTATAATAAACATGCTTGTATCCTCTTGTTTCTATAGTAAAAGCTCATTTACAGGGAATTGTATGGTAAATGCTCAACATTAATCCAAATCAAATAATATCTTGATTTAAAAATGTGGTGCTGTTTAACAAAACACATAATTGTTGACATGGTGAAGTTTTCGGTTAAGAGACTGTTATGTAACATTAATGTAAGGAATCTCCAGTGTCGGTGCTTTTCCATTGTGATGAGGCAGTGACTGTTTATAGATGCTATAATGAAAGCTATAGATCATCACACGCAACTATAATTGCTTGAAAGTGCTACATGTTTTTTTATTAATAAAGTAAAATCTGTAATTGTTAGTAAATTGCTATGGTATAAGATGAAAAACCCACTTTTATAAGAAAATAATCCACTTCTGCCTCACATTGGCTCATATCAAGTTATTCCTTACATAGTACATGACCAAACTAACTAATATTAAAAGTAACCATTGTCTTATAATTAGAACTATAAGCTCATCCAGTTTAACACATAAGCAGTGACTATACCTTATGTAATGGACAAAAATATGTGTTTCTAACAAAGCCCCAACAAAGTGAAACCATATACCGAAAAGCTTTAATTTTAAAAGTTTAAAGTTGATCCAAAATTTGAAAAAGACATGTTTTATTATATAAAGGTTATATTTAACCTATAAATATAATATAGGTTATATAGACATAAAGGTTTAAATAAATTTAAATATGTCTTAACAGCACAATGAGTAACAGTTATAAAAGCATTGACACGTAAAGATACACACAATATTCAGAAACATCGTTCACGATGTGAAAATATTGTGATATTATCATATCATACCGAATGTCGTATATCATATCATATTCCAAACTTCTCAAAAAAAAAAAAAAAAAAAAAGACACACACACACCACCTCTGAAGACATTTATGGCCATTTGTGAAATTGTATGGAAATTTCTGATTGAAATTTTACACATTGGTTGCCCTTGATGGCTGTCCTACTGTGAATGCCTTTCATATGTTAATGTGTAGTTGAGATAGTGGAGGGTGCTTGCTTTGTTCTCAGACTGCAAGAACAAGATGACTCAAAGTTCGCTCCATTCTCCTTTACTGTAGGCTAAGCAAATGATACCGTATAATACAACAGTAGGCTTTAGTCATTTCATTATACTATAAATCACATTATTATGGAATGACTGTGATGTTGACTCTTACAGTGTTTAAATTTTAATGAGCTGTATTTATTGATTTGCTTGGTCATCTAAGCAAATGTTAAACCCCAACTAAATTAAATTTATAACACAGAGCACCTGTACAAACTAGGTATAAAAAAAAAATCTATGTTGAATTTCACTGACAGCATCCTGATCATTTAGGAACTGGGTGTGGGACAACAAACCTAATTTCATGTTAATCTGATTGGGAAGAGATTTTTTTTTATCTAGCCATGTATGTTTATACAGGCATTAAACAGCACAGCAAGTCAAAGTCAGAAATTACTGTCAGCTTTTATAAATAGGAATGCATGGGATATTACAATAATCTTCACATAATCAGGGGAATCAGGACCAATATTAGTGAGTTGGCTTAGTTTGGATCTCCCACCACAGGCAGTTTTCTTTCTCCTGGACAATTTCTGAACTGGTTCCACATTCAAAGACCATTGATGCATCACTGTCTTCTCCTCGTTTACACCACACATGCTCTTAGTATGCTCAGCTTCAAGAGAGAAATCTTTGCATTTACAAACAGATAAAGGCACAAAACTCTTTGATCGTACATTCTAAAAGCCTCTTGCTTTATTAAATACCCAGTGGGCAGTGGTGGCTCAATGGTTAAGGCTTATTATTGGGTTATTGATCAGAAGGTCTGGGGTTGACCTTGTTCTGTTGGGCTCTTAACCCGCTCTGCTCCAGGGACCGTATCATGGCTGACCCTGTGTTCTGAGTCCAGCTTCCTAATAAGCTAAGATGTGTGAAGAAAACAATTTCACTGTGGGGAAATGTATATGTGACAAACAAAGACTTCCTCTCTTTCAAAGTTCTGTACTGGTATTTAGTAGGGTTCTTGAAGTCAACACAATAAAAAATGAACACCATTTCCTATTTAGTAACGCATGACACTTTTTAATGCCACTGTGTGAGAATACAAGATATCAAGTACTGTATGTATATATATATATATATATATATATATATATATCCATCTATCCATTATCTATACCACTTTATCCTTCTGGGTCGCGGGGGAAGATGTAGCCAATCTCAGCAGACTTCGGGCAAGAGGCGGGGTACACCCTGAGCAGGTCGCCAGTCAACAACAGGGCCAACACAGACAAACAGCCACACACACTCGCATTCACACCTATGGGCAATTTAGAGTAGCCAGTTGACCTAATTTGCATGTCTTTGGGAGGAAACCGGAGCACCCGGAGGAAACACACGATGCACAGAGAGAACATGCAAACTCCACACAGAAAAGCACCCTGGGTGATCGAATCCAGGACTTTCTTGCTGTGAGGCAACAGTGCTAACCACCACACCGTGCCGCCCCATATATATATATGGTGTTATGTGACTTCCTCAATCTCAGGCCTCTGAGTTTGAGGGTTCTGCACAGTGTATTAACTGCTCCTAGAACTGCACATTTCTGGACAGAGACCTCAGTTGTTGTGCCTGGAATCTGCTGGAGCCACTCTCCATGTTTTGGAGTCACAGCCCCTAATGCTCCTATTACTGCTGGAACCACTTTGGACTTCACCTTCCACATCTGTTCCAGTTGTTCAGCCACTTCCTATATCTGCTGGTGGTACATTCCATGGAGGGGCTTGGTCTTCCAAGATGCTTTCTTATCATCTTCTGTCTTCTGCTGCCTGAGACACTCTTTCATCAGCTCGTCTTGGGGAGAATATTCTTGATGTATTCAAGGATGTTTTTGTTTCATTCTGGATAGTGTGTCTGACACTCACTAATCCTCGTACCCCTTCTGTCAGTTGTTCGTTGAGTCCCAGGGAGCTGGACTTTCGGATGGAACCCTCCATGCATCTTGAGGAGTTTCCGTGCCGTGACATCAGTGGTATCTATTTCCTCCTGTGGCCGGTTCACTGTTCCAGCTGGGTATCTAATGGTTGGTAGGGCATACCTATCTGACCCTCTGATCCTGTGACAAACTTGGAACTGATGGAATGCTACTATATTCTCTCTCTCTCTCTCTCTCTCTCTCTCTCTCTCTCACTCTCTAAGTTCCTCAGTTAAACAGAGTTAAAAATGAGCTGTGGATGGCCAGAACCTATTTTCAGAAGAGGTAAGAGATGCTAGTGCTGCCAGAAAATACAAATATATTTACTATTTGATATAATTTTAATGCAAAGACTGAAAATGATTCAAAAATATATATTGAAAACTTCCGTTATATCATTGTTGAGAAATGCATAAAATAACATAGATTGAATGGCGCCCATGAATCGTTGGCATCCATGAAAGAAACATGACTCTTCTACCTTAAACCCTAAATTAAACCACAGATTAATAATGATGATTATTAATGAAGAAGCAATATAGCAAGTTCATATATCAGGAAAACTAGATGTATTTGCTCCCTGCTAACAGAGAATAGTATTAGAACATCAGTAATTATTCTACATGGTCTAAAAACAGGTTAGACTATAAAATTCTACAGCTCTTCTTCTGAAACATCTGCTGTAATAACAGTGTGCTTAACATACGTATTAATATGTTACTCTCACACTACATTCCCAAAGCTCAAAATGTTTGAGAATACCCAGTAAACCTTCTGATGTCCTTGAAACCAAAAGATTTGGAGATTATCAGTAAACCTTCAGTGAGGAGAATGTTCCAAACAGAAAAGTAAGTGCACCAGGGAAAGACTGAAGATACATAGACACTATTGATTTCATTTGAGACTTGAGATCAACATGGCATAATGAAAAGCAAAACCTTCACTGCATTGCTCTTATCTTGCTTTATCTTAGTGAGAAACAATCGACAGTGGATTGCCTTTTAGAGCTAAATGCTGAGTTTGTGTCAGAAGTGAATGTAGTTTCATGGCATTGTATTTTCATCAGTGTGTTGTAGTAGTGATACTATAAAATGCAATCATTATCCAATTACATCTCTATGCCATACTCTGGGGCAAGGTAGTAATCAGAAATTAGGTAAAGGGCTTGAAAGTGTCATTTTGAACCATTTGAATCCTTAATCATCAATCTTTTCAGAATTATTACTAATAAATAATATTAATAATAATAATAAAAGTGTTAATATGAATAAAATTCAGCTCACAGCAGGACCTAGGAATAACAGAACCTTTTTCACTAACCTAAAACTGCTAGCTGGGTTGTTACCACTCTTAACTCCCGTGTTCCACTATTTAAATCCCGCAGAAGTATTTAATACCAAGTACAAACACAAGTACAAAATGTATCTCAATCATTTGACGCTTCACCTTGATGGAATCCAGGCCAAACAATAAAAACAACGTGTTTTAGTGGTGACAACAGTTACTCTGTAATAACCTCGAGTTTCACTGTATCACCAGGTAGTATGGAAATGATGTAGCATCTTTCTCTCACAGAGTGAGATATAACAACATACGTTCTACTGACATTCTCCAGTGACTTTCAACATTGTCTTAGGGATACAGAGTCCTGCTCTCTGCTTTCTGTCATCTGTCTCAAACAATGCATGCAGCTCGGCAGAGACAAAGAATTTCCTCCTAGCGGGAGGGCCTTTAAGTGAAAAATGTTCAAAGATATCACTGAAAACAGACTGCCTGGAATACAACACGCAGATGGAAATGGAGAGAAGAAGAGAGAGAGGTAGGGAGGGAGAGAGAGAGAGAGAGAGAAAGAGAGAGAGAGAGAGAGGACTGCAACTGAAGGACAGCTGAAATTCACTTTGGGATCCAATGCACCACATGAATGATAGTGACTGTGTCATATTGCCTGTCACTCACTCTGTCTATCAATCTGTACACATACACACTTTCATACACGCTTCCACACAAACTTTCCAGTAGAAGATGTCAACTGCAATCTCTTGATACATATATGCTATAAAAACATTTTGTTGTGTGTACAAAATAGCAGAATACAAAACTTTGTTTGTATTTGGTCCGAGTAAGTCGATATCAAGCCACTGTTTGTCTGTGAATGCCTGGGAAAAACAATTTTGGAAGAAATCCTTGTTTTAATTAGAGAAATAAGAAGCTCCGAGCTGTGCAGCTGCTGATAAAGTTCTAAACTGTCTGTTGAACAGATAATTTGAGCTGAAACTCTCTATGTGCTCGGAATTATAGTACTTTCACTTCTATTTAAAACTGCAGTATTGCCATAAGAGCAATAAGATATAACGAACACAAAAAGGAATTGCTGAGATTGTTATGATGTATCACACAACCAAGAAACAGAAGGTTTGTTAGTGCCATTGCATGAGTCGTCCATTCTGTTTTGCAGTGCCTTGCAAAAATAAACCTTTCCAGATTTTGTTATTTTACAGCCTGGAACTGAAATGGAGTTAATGGGAATTGTATGTTATGAATCTACATAAAATAGCTCATAATAATGAAGTGGGGGTGAAAAACTATTATAGGTATAAAAAAAAGAAAAACCAAAACAAAACAAAACAAAAAGGTGTCGTGATTGTATAACCCTATTTTCAACCTTATTGCTGTAAATCCTCTAAATTAGATCTAAATTCTGGTGCAACCAGTTTACATCAGATGTCACATAATTAGTTGAATTAAGTCCCCCTGTGTGCAATAAAGAACATTTCTTAACAAACATCATCATGAAGACCAATGAGCTATTAAAACAAATGCAGCGGCAAAGCTCCAGGAAAAAAAATTCAATCAGAATTTCATTACAAAAAATCCCAAACTTTGGACTTCCCCATGCACCATTAAATCCATTATTAACAGATTGCAAGAATAAGCCAAAACAGTGACTCTGCCATCCAGTAAAATTCACTGACCAGGTAAGAAAGACATTACTTATAGAAGCAACCAAGAGACCAAGAAAGAGATCCACAGCTCAGACTGGAAAAGTTGTTCACTGGACAAATATGGCCTTGATACTCCACATAACTGTGCTTTATGAAAGAGTGTCAACAAGAGTGAAAAACGCCATTAACCAAAAAGTATATTGGTATCTCAGCAAACATGCAAAAAAAGGTTTTGCCATTAGATGGCATCAAATCTGATCTTCTTGGCCTTGGCACAAAGTTCTTCATTTCATAGAAACCTAACACTGCTTATCATCCTGAGAACACCATCCCCACACTGAAGCACGGTGGTGTTAGCATCATATTATGGGAATACTTCACATCAGCAGGGATTGGAAAACTGGTCAGGGTTGAGGGCATTTTGCAGCCAAATACAGGGTAATCATTTTCAGTCTGTAAAAGCCTTGAGACTGAGGCAGAGCTGAGAACAGCCCAGTAATTGACCTCAATCCAATTGCAAATCTGTAACAAGAATTGAAAACTGCAGTTTATCAACAGACTTCATCCAATCTGATGGAGTTTTAGCAATTTTGCTAAGAAGAATGAGCAAAAATGTTGGGATCCAGAACTGCAATCCATTTCAGTTCCAGGTTGTTACACTACAAATTGTGGAAAACTTTGACCACTTGCTCCAGCCTTGAAATGCTCTCCAAATGTTTTTTTTTAACAAATCTGCAGCTTATATAGATGGTGGTGTTTATGGATTTATCAAGAGAATTTTCTGTAATATCAGCACTGCTATTTATAGCCACCAAGCTTGCACGGCATCACCCCGAAGTGCCACTTACATTTTCTATTGATAAGGTAAAGTAAGGTAAGGTAAGGTAATTCTACAAATGCAAATTTATATAAAAGGTCAAGAGATCTATAGCTGTTGTTAGATTTGGGCAATTTATACATGACATAATAGATAACTACAGTAGTGTGTAATAACAACGTAGAAACATTTGTTCTGTGTGATGTGGTCGGCTCTCAACCTTCCCTGTAAGTCAACTCAGAGAGCAAATTTAATGAGCCAACTCAGTAAGTGGATTCAAAGAGCCTATTCAAAGTTTAGCCTCAAATAGTTGAATCAAAGCAAAATCAAAGGTGATTCTAAGACCAGACTCAAAGGTCAAAACTGATTCAAACGGCAGACTCAAAAAGCTTCCTATTACCTACTTGTAAGCTACACACAAAACACAAAAATAATATTTGTCCGTTACATAGTGTCGATAATTGTCAACATTTATTGGAAATTGAAAATAACCAAAGACATGCCATCTTCAGTAAAACTTGCTTTGCCAAAAAACACCTCTCATCATTTGGAATGATAGGTCGTTTGTAAGTAGTAAGCAAGCAGTTAGTGATAGATTTCCACCACTGTAAACATGTGCGGTGTCTGAAATGTGCTTATTTTACAACACAGCTTAAAATAACAGCAGTCGTGAATCATAGTTACTAAAACAGGATTAAAAAACAACACATCCACCTACGGTGATCACGGTACGATGTTACATCTGCAATTTAAATGTCAAGTAATTAAAAGAGATCAGTGCAGTCTTCAGATGGAAAAAAGCAAAAAGCATGCTCATATAGTGATTCGTATTGACTGGGCGATAGTGGAAATGTTAGCTGTTTCAGCCAAAATACTATAGAATAAACGTGACTATTTCTCCTGTACTCAGAGCACCAACATGATTCCAAAGCCCACTGTATTAATCTTGTGGAGAACCCATAAGTCATTAGGACATTACTAAATATGATGATTTTAATAGTATAATGTTTCGGAAAAAACAGGCTCACTATAGAATTCACTGGTAGAATGACTTTGCCATGGCTGCTTATATAGTACCTTGTCCTAACCTTAGTCATATGGGCCTTTTCTTATATTGGGATTGAATTGTGTGCATTGATGTTAATTTGCAATTGAGCAAGGCCCTTCTGCCAGGGAAAGTTTTTTTTCTCTCGCTTTGCTTTGTTAAAATGGGAATATAAAAAAAAACACAAAGACAACTAACCAAGCAACCAAACAAGCAAAAAATCCCACACATATAAAATGAAATGTTTCTGAATTAAATAAGAAGTGAGAAATAAAACCTAAGGGCGTGTGCTATTACAGGAAAATAATAAACAGTGGGATGGTGTGACATGTTACCACCATGAAACAGATTAGCTTTATATAACAGCATGTCCCAAAGCGTTTTTATCCTTGTATACCACAATAAATTACTATTTTATGATTATGAACAATGAGTGAATGAAACGTTTGCATAAAGGCAAACGTAAAGACAATTTATTTCCTTATTTATTTATTTATTTATTTATAAAAAGTTGTTCCCTTACGAACCTGTTTTTTCTTTCTTTTGTAGTAAATAATATAAAAAATCTGAATGTGAAGTTTTCTTTACTGAAGACTTTCCTGTGTTGGAAAACCTATGGTGTTAACCTTTACCATCAAATGTTACAAAATGCAGCTACTGGAGACTATTTCCAAAAATGTTAAATAGATGTCTCCTTAGAGAAAACGGCAACATGTTGATTGATTACATGTTAGAAGATTTTTTTTTTTTTAAATCCATTTATTATTAGGCTTTGATTATGTGGATTGCCCACCAAGTAACTCTAAATGTACCACATTAGAAAGAGCACATTAATATGAATCTGTATTTTGCTATGCATCCGAAAGCTTTGACAAATCAGAATTGAGAATTCAACAATGCATTGGTTAAAAAAAAAAAGCCAATGAACACAAAAAATGGCGTGCAAAATGATCTTCATATCCAGTATAATTTTTCATAATACCAACATTTGTTCGCAGATCTCTAAAAAGTGGGATACATATTTTGGAGTGAATAAAAATGGACACACCTATACATTAGTACACTATTGCCAACTACGGTCATAAGTTTGTAAACTGTTTATTTTGTTCATCAATGATAACATAACTGAATGGTGACAACTGTTAGCTTTTAATGCTTAATAATAAGTGCTTAGTTGCTGGCTAAAAATAAATCAATTTGAAGTGGCTATATTTTATTTGTCTCTTTATTTGTCTTTAAACATTAAATTTTTCTTTCTATAATTCCAGATGTGTCCATAGATCGTTGAACAGACCAGAAAGGATAAAGGAAATAAAAAAACATTGAAAGTCATGCAAACTCTTTCTTTTCTGAACTAATGTCACTAATCTTGTAGCTATTGTTTAGTCTGATGAGCTACCATCATCTAAATAATTTACATAACTGCATGTGATGGAATAGCTGCAATAGATGATCTGTTACAGAAGCTCTGCTGGTTCATGTTTGGCAAAACATGTTTAGAAAACTAGAGTCACTGAAGTATGACAAATTCACTATGACTATGCGACCCTCGTACTTTGCAGGGCGATGGCACCTGGTAAATGGTCTATTTGTTATATTGCCTTAAATTAATGTATTATCATACATGTTTTCTATAGACTATACTGTCAAGAAGAACTGCAACTTGAATGTATATTTTCTCATTTAGAAACTAGAAAATGTTTGTTCTGGTTTCATTTATACAACCTATCTAAACCAGGTTACAGCTTGACTACATTCGTTGTGTGAACTCGACTGAGTATGTCGTGTAAAATTTTAGTCAACTCAGTGACCTCCTCTAAAAGCTTATGTATTTGAATATTCTCCATTTTTTATCGGTGAAAGGTTTTACTAATTAATTCAGGAACATTTTAAGTCACAATATTTAAGAGAGAAATAAGCGCAGTGAAATGGGCTGCTCTGTGAAGTACTGAACATTAGGACAGGTCAATGAATAATTAACCTTTTATTTTTCCCACGAGATTCACTAAGACCAAAATATTTCACAGCATTAACGCTAATCTAATTTTCTATGCAGAAGTTCTGGTTTTCAGATGTTATCGATAGATAAAGTGGCAGACAGGTCTTGACATCTACTGAACATTATGGCTGTGACAGTTTTCATACACTTTGGCCAGCAAAATATAGAACTATCTGGTACTTTATGGTGATTATAGAGTGTTGGATCAGCAATGATTCTGTGTTGAGTCTGTATTATAGTGCGATGTCCTAGTGCCATTTTATCAGATGCATATACCACATTGAAGTAAATCTCCCCTTTCCGGTGCCTGGCAGTGGAAAGGCACCAATATAAGGCCTCTGGTAAGAAATAACACTGAGGACAATATTTTTCATCCATAATATGGTGTATATGAGTGAAAAAGTATATCAGGGTGGGAGTAACTTTGGTTTTATCCATCGGCCATTCCAAAACAAACTAAATCTGAAGTCAGGTGGCATGCTCATTAGAGGATGGAGAAAAAGGATGGAAATTTGTTTCAGGATTGAATTCATGTTTATTTAAGCCTGTACAAGCAGATGTGTCTTCTCGAATTACGACCTTTGTTATCACTCCTGTATGATCCCAAAGGTACGTGAATTATTATTTTTGAAATGATCATTTATTTCCCTCACACGACTTTATAGTGACATCAACAATCAGAGGCCCAATAGAGCTGAGAAAAGCTCAATGTGCTTTAACAGACAATTACAGACAAAGAAGTCTTTTAAGTAATTAGTACAGATGAATAGTGCGGTTCAGTCAAATAGTATTGGACAACCAGCACAAATACAAGCACACCAATTCATCTCAGTATCCCTAAATTAACCCACATTCTCTCTGCCTCTCTTTTACACACCTTATCTGTTAAATAGTGGTAGAAAACCTTTGTTACTGTACTTAAGAATGTTTTGCTTCTCTACTTTTATGCCAAAAGGTTTTTCTAGCCCTTCACTAAATGTAACTGTGCTAATACAGTTGTAAAATTGTTTAGTACTATTCGTTTTTAGTCTGCCAATCTCTCTTCTAAATATTTCTATTTGTTATATTTGAAAAGATTTATAGTTAGTTGTCCAGTGACACCTCAGGCTGACATTGAATTAGCAAAATTAGCAAAAGCATGCAGTGTTGGAAGCTGGAAGTCAGTATCATCACTGATCAATAATTAAACCATTGTTTCTTGTTTTTTTACTTTATCAAATTGATCATGTTCACATTAGTATATATCTCAAAATTCCTCTCAGAAATCCTGTCAAGTTAGCTTGTTGTGCTAGCTTCTAGTGTTAGCCATTACTGCCAAGACTGCAGTGGAGAGTGTGCTGAAGAAATGTATTTTAAATATATGATAGTTCTACAACCTGTCTCAGTAAGTAGAAAGAAATTTCTCAGTAAGAAAATGATATAGCAAACACTATATTTTACTAAATTATGTATCTTCACTAGTACTGAAATACTGAAACAGATTAGCTAACAGGTTAGGCTGGGTATGGCTAGCTCAGCCTTTTAGCTCACTGTATACCCTCTAGGGGTACTGTGAGTCCACACTGATGGTTTTGACACTTGAAGTGAAAAATAATTTTCTGTTTCTTTTTATTGGTAATACTTTTTTTGTTACAGGGCGGCATGGTGGTACAGTGGTTAGCATTGTCTCCTCACAGCAAGAAGACTCTGGATTTAATCCTGCCAGATGCCTGGGGCATTTCTGTGTGGAGTGCCTCCACACATTTGGCACATGTGCCTCCATGGGTTTCTTCCCACAGTCCAAAGACAAGCAGATTAGGCTAACTAGCTACTCTAAATTGCCCATAGGCATGAGTATGAATGGTTGTTTGTCTCTGTGTTAGTCCTTTGATAGATTGGTGACCTGCCCAGGGCTTCAGGTTCCCAGTGACCCTAATGAATAGGTGGTATAGATGATAGATGTATGGATTGATAGTTTTATTACTTTAACTGAGATATAGACCATTTCAAATACTCACACAACTCACATGGGCCCCTCACTGTTGGCTAGTTTGCTGATTTATTGGACACCACAAGGTGCAGTGTTTACTTATGATATTCCATTAATACACTTTATTGTTAGGTGCTCAAACTCTTTATAGTACTTAATATCCTGAGGTGATCTCATTTATTAAAATTTATTAAATGCTACTAAAACATAATGACAAAGTTCGACTCCGACACATGCACACACTGGCAGGTAAGAGCCTCATGATTTGTTCAAATTTATGACAATAATGATTTACTCTTGTGTCCTAGTGAAGCACATATTCGACAACAAAATTTTAATTATACTACTCTACGGAAAAATAAGCTGTATAGATATCATATAAAAGTGTATTATTTTATCATTAGATAAAATTTCCTAGAACAAACACTTCATTTGTGTAATACCTATGACTAATCAATTGGTGGAAAAGTCTGAGTTTTCTAAAACAGAGAGAATAAGAATGAATAACTGTTAATTAAAAAGACCTCAGACAAACTCTTTATCGATAAATAAGCGCACTTGTCACTGAATAACGCTCTTTCATTCCAGCACGCTGGAACCTAACAGTCCAAAACAGATGCTTCAAAGATGCTTCACTTTTCAAAATGACTTCCATTTCTTTCAATTTATTCTTTTCTTATTTTCAATAGACTGATGACACCTGGCATGTTTAGACTTCCACCTCTTTGAACGGTCATCTAAATTGACAAGATTCAACTTGTGACTTTTTCCAAACACACTTTCTATAATGTTGACTATGAGGTTGAAAAGGTCACGTACACAGTCCTCCTCATTAAACAGCAAAGACAACAGTTCATGAAAAAAAGCAAACAATTACCCAGAATAGTGTCATGTTAACTATTGATGTAGACATAATCAACAATTACACAAAGACTGCAGACTAAAGTTGTCACGAAACCTTCTTATAGTTTTATATTTAACATTGATGAATATGCTGTATTATATGTGTAATAATAGTCCTAATGGGGTTTGTTCGGAATAGATGTCAGAAGAGGCGTTGTTCTTGTATAAAGAGCTCTTCTAAACACTTTGAAAACAACACAGGATAAGTGGATGAGGGAACAAAGTACTTAGAGCTGAAAATAATTATGACCTCTCACACAGATTGCTACAGTTTCTCTTTTTATTGCTAAAACCATGCAGTGCTTCTGGAAGAGATTGGCTACAGTTGACCTGCTCGGTCTGATAAACATGAAATGGTGCACCTTATCTACTGGAGACAGGAAATACTCTCTCTCTCTGTCTCTCTCTCTCTCTTTGTTCCAATTAGATTGACTGTAATCACTCTATGAGATCTAGTAATGTGTAAGTATGTCATAATAGCTCAGAAGAAGTGCTAATATGACTATATAGAATAATAAGCTACAACAACCATGACAGTAATTGTCATAGTTATTCATGAAATAATTATGCATAATTTGCCTTCTCTGTGACAGTAGGACACTCATAATGACTATAATAACTGACGATTGAGGTAGCTTCTGTTAGATTTATCTCAGATTCATTCTGATGTAAAAAAGACTAAAAAAAGAATAGCTCATTTACAGTGCTCCTGAAACAAACTTCAGTTGATCTTGAAAATCAACACACTTAATATGAATCTGGGTGAACTTGAAATGTTGATTTCAAATTGTTTCATATATAATTCTTCATTTTAAATGAACTTTTAAAATGACCTCAGTGGCTTTGGTATTCACAGCACAGCTCGACTCAAAAGGGGAATCAGGAGAATCAGGTCTTTCTGGACATTGTACCAAATTGACGATCTCTCGGACCACATGTTGTTTTCATACCAATACCATGTTTGAACTCAGGCTCCCACTGAATTATTGATAACCTCATTGAAAATGATTGGAGCATGATGAAAAAATCCGTATGGTAGAGCAAAAGCTTTGCATTGAAGTTTTGAAGAGAAATACCTGGAGAAAGAAATTAGGAGAAGGATTTTTTTCACAGAATCATCAAAGACAACTCAAGCTACATGCCATAGGCCTACTTGTAGGTAGTTGGCCAAGACAGTATATATGCATACACTACTTACACTCTTTCACTTTATTAGGACCACCTGTACATTCATTCAAGTATCCAATCAGCTAATGAGCCTGATCCATAAAATCATGCATACATACAAGTCAAGAACTTCAGTTAATGTTCCTATCATATAACAGAAGATATATGCATACATATGGTTGTTGTTGCCAGATGGGCTGGTTTGTGTAATTCAGAAGCTGCTGACCTCCACACACAACCATCTTTAGAGTTTACACCAAATGGTGCAAAAAACAGAGAGATAATATTTTGTTGACGAGAGAGACCAGAGAAGAATGGTCAGACTGGTCATAGCTGATAAGAAGGTAACTTTAATAGTAATTTAAATAAACACTCTTTACAACAGTGTTGAGGAGAAAACCATCTCAGAATAATAATAATAATAATAATAATAATAATTTTGCAATGGACAAGCTACAAGAGCAGAAGGTGACGACGGGTTCGACTCCTCTCAGCCAAGAACAGGAATCAGACATTACTTGGCACTGAAGATTGGAAAAAGAACAGGCAATATTTTTACGACCTTTATCTGATGTTTGACCTGACTGATGCTTGACATGATGTTTGATGTGACATGTTTGATGTGACATGAAGCTCTTGACTTGAATTAACTTACAGTATAGCAATAATATACAGTAATTTTTCTTTACATTATTATTATTATTACTACTGTTGTTAGCTACTTAAGGGCAATACATGACTACTAGTGCCACGATGCCTCTATTACCAGGGCTCCTGCAGATCCTTAAAAAGTCATAAAAAGTCTTAAATTAGGTTGCCAAATTTTAATTATTACTTTTACTGGCATGTGGTCTTAAATTCCATGTTATTAGATACAATGTTTCAATATCGAGAAAATAGTAGCATGATAATTGTTTATGGAATAAATACAGCCTGTGAGAATGCATGACTTTTTCATTGTTGCCATGACAATCATGAGAGCTCTGGTACACTCCCTTAATAACGTCTTTAAAAGTCTTAAAAGTCTTGTGCCGCAACCCTGATTATGCAGTCCTGTTGCTTCCTAACACTGCTTACTTTGTCAGTATGCCACACAGCATCACGGGCAGCTATTAGAGTATTATTTATTTATTTATTATCTATCAGACAGAAAACTGCACTTAAATGTGGACCGCAAGCCTCAAGCCTCAATGCAAAATGTGAAGTGGCCTGGGATGAGTGTTTTCACAAGACACAGAGCAAATGGACCACAAAATGAACCACAAATGAGCCATCTGAGTTTGACTTATAGACTTTTAGAGAGGGCTGATTTCACTTGTGTTCACATACTGTATGTGAACAAAAATGCTGAATCATCTATCTGAAATTTCTGGGAATGCTAAAATGGACAAAGTGTGAAAACAGTCTTAAGAAATAAAAAAAAAGTGGAGAAAAAGAGGAGAAAACAAAAATGAACCAACCCTTGCAGAACAAAATTCATTCTAGTTTATCCAAGCTTTTTACAAGTACTGTATAAAATGCGATGGTTCCCAAATCTTTATATCAACAGGAACCAATTTAACTGTAAAATAACTGTAAAATAAGTCACACTGTCCCAATTTGTACAGAGTTTTACATACTGGATTGGAACATTCAAATATTAGGCAGATTATCTAATAATACATGTAATAATGTAATAATCTTTGGACAGAAAACATTAGGTCCAAGTTTATGTATATATAGTTTATTGTATATATTTCATTCTCATTTTAACTTATATTAGATCCAAATTGTTTAGATTTTTATGCAAGCATGAACTAATCCAGTATACCAGAGGCTTTCAAACTTTTTGTAGACCACCTTAGCTGTAAAATACTGTAAATTCCATGGATCCGTCAGCACATCTTTATTTTATGAACTAAATCGATCTAATCAAAATATTAAGCTCACCATTCAAATATGTACAATAATATTCTAGCTAATAATTGCAGGGGTTTTTTATGCCTGACTTTCCATTTATGTCAAATAACTTCCATTTATTCCATTTATAACAAATAACCAGTCTAATATACAAATAATAATAATAAGAGCTCAATAATAAAACAAAATAATGTTGATAATTATGAATGTGATTTTCTACTGTGGTAAATAAATAAACTAATAAACTAACAAATAAATAAATAACCTTTATTATTATAAACAATAAGCACACTCTGGCTCTGCATCATAGACACTTTGAGAAGTACAGCAGTATAAAGGGTGCACATAAGAAAGATTTTAAATTGAACAAGGAATTTCATTCATATTTATATTTTCTTGATTTTACTGTGCAGCACTTCAGGTGCCTGGCTACTGAGCAAAATACAGAACCTGAAGGACACACCCTTACACTTTTACAGATTAGTAGCTTACATGTGATGGCTGGAGAACATGACAGATTATACATATACTTCTTTTTAAACTGTATCATAGAGTGATCTTAAAGTCCAGTCCTTTTAAGTCCACCATAAATATATGGCTCAATGAGCTAATAGAACTTATCTAAAATGTTGTAAGTATCTTTGACTACATCAAAAACATTTATTAAGTTTTTATCTCAATTTAGTTCAAAGTACAGAACTAGTACATGGATAGTATAAAATGTACTTAATGTCATGTATACTTTCAGTATGATCTTAATGCACTTATAAAATTGCACTATAGAGTATTATATTTTTCCTGTATTTTCTGCTTTATTTAGGTTCTGTTTTTGGTAAGTGTCTCTGCTATCCTACAGCGAAAGCTCACTGTTCAGATCAGCTGTGGCCTTGAACACTGACCCACTGTTCCCCAATTTCCTGTGTAGTGAATAACACAGCACTGTAATGCTGCTATAATTGGCACCTGTTGGACTTCAGACCGTGTTTTCCCCTCAGGATAATACAATAAATTCACCTTTTAGACATTCGGCAGGTAATGTAGGAGGTTTTCGTTTGCACAAACCCATTGACTCGAAAAGAACAACACTTTTTTGATTGAGCACACACAAATGTCATAGAAAATACAACAAAAAACAAAATGTTCAGCCCATAACGTTCAGCGATTGCTGTTAGAGAATGCAACCTTTGATGCAGTGCTCCAAGGCTGGTGATGTGTTGCTATAGATACAGCCCTCTGTACTGCCATTACTGCTCTAAAAGCTAGCTTTCTCTGATACATTAGGTGTCAATTTTACCTCATTATAATAATTACAGTCCACTCCGTATCAGTTGTTTCTGAGCAACAAGTAATATCTTGCATATAGGTACAGGGTATCTTGCTCTTGCCAACTGTTAAAAGCATTTTCGAACTACCCCCCCACCTTTTCTTATAGTAAACTAGGTGACTTCATCGTGATTGGTAACACACGGCACTCTTAAATATTATAGAATCCAAAACATAATCTCCATTAAGGCTCATTAGCTGAAAGAAAGGCAAAGGCCACTGATGCAAGTGTGTTAAATGGCCTCAGAGATGCATAGCCCAATTACAAATATAGCTGGTTTGCATTTAAAGCATCTGGTTTGAATATTTCAGATGGAGTGGATAAGATTGCGTGATCAAGTAAAAAGTATACAGCGCTGTTGTGTGTGTGTGAAGAATATTAAAGTGCTTATTGCTTCAACACTTTGTGGCCCTTTTTTCTGATTTCAGAACTTAATCCACGCTAGCAGAATGTCATGGAGAGCCTGACACTATATACATCATTTTAGGCCAATTAAACTAACAGCATGCATTAACTGAGCAAACTTGATGGGGTTTTAAAGAGCGAAAATGAATAGGAAAGGGGTTTCTTATGGGTAAAGTGGTCAATGTCATGAGTCCATGCTGAAAAAATCTTAGCTCAATGACTTGGATCCCTTTTACACTTGGAAGTAAAATGGGTCTTGGGCTATATGATCACAACTGGTTAGCGCTAAATACAAGTGTAAACGACCTCCAAGACGCATTCAAGACGCATTCGCTCAGACCACTTGCTGAGGTGGTCTGGGACGCATTTAACCACATACCTTCTGTGGTGTAAACGCTAATGTGTACCGATGCGTCCCTGACATGGACGTAACAGGAAAATACATCATTAATGCTGGACACGGTGATTGTTTTGGTAACAGCGCGACATGCTAGAAAAATATGGAGAGGAGCACCGATGTACGTGGTTGGAGTGCAAGTAAATAATGAAGGTATGTTGCAGGTTTTACGTTTTAATATAATTTTGCACGGGGACCTTTGACCTTCTAATGGAAGTGATGTAGACAGTAACGAAATTTGAACAAAAATTGGACACCTTTGAGACGCATGACAAACACAGGTGTAAACGGCGACGTGTCTTGGCAGTCCATTTGTGACCTGAATGCTTAAGACGCATTTTAAAAGCAAGTGTAAACAGGGCCTTAGACTATATATTGCAAAGCATATAAAACTGTTTACCTATCTAGTTTAAGAAAAAGCTACACTACAATTTCTCTTGATGAGTATTCAATAAACAAAAAAGTAAACACATTAAAATGAATATTCTTACCTTTCTCTTTGAGCGTTCAGATTTCTTGGACATATTCTTTATTTTTTTATGAAGGTGATACAAGACCTAGAAAGAGAAGAAAATTCAGCTTTGAATGTTGAAATTTTTTTTTCAATAGTCATTAAATAAAAACTATGAAACCATATTTATGAGACATATTGAAGCAGCACTTTGCAAATATAAGAACTGTTCAGCATTTTCTATTTTAGGTGATTCTTGTCTATATCTCTGGATAATATTGTAAAAATATTAGACTTTATGAGTTGGATATGTAGTATATAAGTATTTATATATATTTATATAACCGTATTAGATGCTTGATTCTGGTTGGTTGATTAATTAATTTTGTTGATTCATTTTCTATAACAGCAACTCTGACAATAGTTTAGAAACAGTTACAGTTGAACAGTTACTACTGTTCAGCTACAAAGGGAATTATAATCTTGCACCAAAAGTTATCGTTTCTATAGTAACTAGGTGGATGGGACTTGAAAGGTAAATACTCCACATAAACAGATTTGTGTGAAATGTGTGTAATTGTTGACATGGTATAGTTTTCTATTTGGAGATGTTTACCTAGCATTTTTGGAAGGAGTCTCCAGTGTTAGTGGTTTGTAAGAGTCAAAGGCAACACTGTAACTTTTCCTCTACAGGAAAGTCTTCAGGACTTAGGGCTGCTATAACACTGGATCTACCTTGTTTCTTGGATGCTGCACAACATTAAATGTAATTATAAAGTACAAAAAAGTATGACGTTCTTTAATTTAAAAAAACTGCAATCATTGGTGAATTGCTGTGGCATAAGAGTTATAAAACACTTCAGGATGTGCTGTCATTGGAAAGTAATCAGCACATTTAACACATCACAATACCCCATTATTGATTATTCTTCTATAACAGAATGCTGCCAAGTGTTTTACTTCTTACTAATAAAGCAATTCTCAGTGCAGTCCTGCCTTTGCCTTATTCAAGCTTACTGCTAAAAAATGAAAACACCACTTGGCATAACTCACTGGTGTGCATTGACTGTTATAGCATAACATCATAAACACTGAAATCAAGAATGAGAATGTTGTTCTCTTCTTTTCACTGCTTGCTGTAAAGTTAATGTTCTTTGTTATTGATGTGTGTCTGAAGTTTAAAGGCCCTTGGTGATCACGCTGATGGATTTATACTTACCCTCAACTGAATTTTATTACAAACATGACTATTTTGAGGTGTGCGCCTTTTGGAAGATATAATTAGCAATTGTTTACAACTTCAGCATTTTTCTCATATCATAGTTTCCATATTACTTATATTACACTTTATTAGGAACATCTGTGTGATTATTTAAATCAGCAAATCATATTATAGCTTGTTAATGCATAAAATCATGCAGTGGATCACAGGTATGTAGGTACAAAGGTATGTAGGCAGTAACGAAATTTGAACAAAAGTGGTCTGCTGGACACCTTGGAGACACATGATAAACACAGGTGTAAGTGGTGATGTGTCTTGGCAGTCCATTTGTGACCTGAGTGCTCAAGACGCATTTTAAAAGCAAGTGTAAACAAGGCCTCAGAATGCAAAATGCACCAAATGTACAACAGCAGGAGACCACATCGGGTTCCACTCCTGTTAGCTGAAGGTAAGAATCTGAACCTACCGTGGGCACAGACTCAACAAAGCTGAACAGGTGAAAAGTGGAAAAAGATCAGGCTGATCATCTTATTCCAGGACAATTGCATGAATTAGAAGGGGAACATGTGTTCCTATTAAAGTGGCTATTGAGAGCATTTGTCAGAACTGAATGATTTCATGAAAAAGAAAGATTCCCTTGACTAAACTACCAAAAGGTGCCAAAGAAAGTTAGTTTTTTTCAGGGAAGAAGTAATTTATTTATGTAAAAAACCTAATGTGGTTTTTTAAAGGTTTGTAGGTTGATGACCAAACTTTTTAGAGTTTAGTCCTTCACAGTCACTGTAGAGGTCATAATGCCACTGTATATGCTTATGTGGTGTTTTTTCCTTGCTCTTAGAAACTATTCTAGACTCTCTCTCTTTCTCTCTCTCTCTCTCTCTCTCTCTCTCTCTCCCTCTCTCTCTTTCTCTCTCTCCCTCTCCATCTCTCTCTCCCTCTCCATCTCTCTCTCCCTCTCTCTCTCTCTCCCCCCTCCATCTCTCTCTCCCTCTCTCTCTTTCTCTCTCTCTCTCCCCCCTCCATCTCTCTCC
>JAQQZR010000023.1:5025216-5037365 GCA_030068235.1 Notoglanidium macrostoma | reverse complement strand
ACACACACACACACACACACACACACACACACACACACACACACACACACACACACACACACACACACACATTTGTCCTACTATCCTTGTGAGGACCTACCATTGACATAATTAGAAATACAGCTAATTAATTCTAAACCTAAACCTAAACTTCACCAACCAAAGTAAAAACCTTTTGGCTGATTTAGCTTTTTAAATAAAAATTTGCACTTTTTTTGTAAAAAGGTAGTTTTCCTTATAAGGACCAACCAGATGTCCCCACAAGGTTAAATATTCCTATCCATGTTCCTCAACAAGATATAAAATCCTGTAATCTTTATATTGCAGAGCTGTTCATATAATTAAAAAACAATATTAGTAACACCATAAGTGTTAAACCCTTATCCCTCTTTTTATTTATTTATTTTTTTTTACAATTTTTTTAACTATTAGTTATTAGCTACTAGTTTGAAGAACCTGATTTGAATCACTGAATTAAATGATTCCTAGCTATAGAATAATATAATAATATCAATAAGAATAAGAAACCAGAAATTTAAAAAAGACTGTTCTTTGCAGATATGAAGCATCAATATGATATATATATGTATGGGTTTTCTGTGCCTGTTTCCATTCCATTCTATTACACAAGATGAACATAAATTGTTACAACTGGATTGCCATACATTAAAATGCATTTTTAATGCTAAAGCAATCATCTATTGCTAAACAGTGAAGAGAGCATGAGGACTAAGAGAAAATCAAGCCTACCTCATCATAGGAAACAGGATCCACACTCAGCTGCTCCTCGACTGAATCGATTCGGAGTTGTACCATGTCAACTGCCGGACCTGAATCTTGCACAGCTATAAAATAGGAGTCATGAGCGTCAATCCGAAATATCACTTTAGTAGTCTTGCATTTAGTACATAAAAGATGTTATCATGACCTAAAGAATATACCTGAAATTTGCACATCATAAATAACTTCAAAATGATTCCTAATAAGTGTTTTAAGGTTAAAAACACTAGTTTTAAGACAATTCCTCATTTCTTCAGACATTCTTATGACAAGACTTGTTACGAGACTCGTGTTACAAGACTCGATGCTAATGAGGACTTCACAAGATAAGTGCACACACTTGTGTAGAAAATATATGTTGAAATATCTGTCACTTACTGATGTCAGGGAAAAATGAAGTATCTGTCCTCCTCAGGCTCGGATGCGAGATCTCCATGCGGTTAGTGTGGACGAGACCTGATGCCACCCGGGCGGTGCTGAGACTCAACCAGCAGAAGATCACGACACTCAACATGGCCACTGAGTCACAAAGGTTTCCTCCACTCTGTCAGCAAGCTGGCTATCCTATGGATTCAGATGAGGTTTTAGAGGCAAAGTACAGAAATCAGAATCTGGACTTCATGCTAGTTTGGTCAGTTACAATCTGTAGAAATTGGAAAAGCTGTGATTTGATGTCAAAATCTGCCAACATGTAACACATCTAGCGTAAAAACATCATATTAAGATGCCTAGCAGACTGTTCTCATTGTGTCTGATGTCTAATCTTTAAGCCAAGCACTTTCAGTGGACTCATGGAAACCAGCCCCTGCTGCAAGAGATGTTTTTCATATGTATAACAGCTGACAGTAAGTAAACAGTAATCTTAAGCCAGAGGCTATGTGCTGTGTGTTTATTTTTTATGCATACATCCTTTTTACACTCTATGCATTTTAATGTGTCCATATAAATGTATATGTGTAAGTGTGTACGTGGTCATCTTTCCTACCTGCAGCGTTCCTCACCCCTGGTTAAGGGTGTGTACCCAACTCTTGTTTTAAAGCCTCCATGAAGTAGGAGGAGTGGGGCCACATGATCTTAATCAGTGGCTGGGGGTGTAATCTCTTACATCGTGCTCTTTCCAGTCACACACATACACATGCTATTGATGGGAATTCCGGCTTTTTCAGTGAATCAGAGCACATGGCACTCGCCTCAGCAATAATAGCCAATGTTCTTCATTTCCAATGGTTCCAATGGTTCATCTCCAGCTTACCCCCCCCTCCCCCCCAACAAAAATTGTTTACATGGTTTAAATAACTTCTTCTAGTTTGTGATCATTAACATAACATTAGAAGCAATTCTTCTATAGGAGACAAATACAGTAGGTATTTCTGTATTAATATTATTGTACCTATTCTGTCTGCTTGTAACTTCTGCAAAAGTATTGATTTTAAAGGAACTTTCTGTCCACCTATCCTGATATTCACCTCCCCAATATGTTACACTACATCATTTATTATAATACAAGTAGGTTTAAAGAGATTTGTCATATTAACAGAGACATTAAGCCATATACAAAGTGTTCTTCATTATACCGATTATTTAGTTTCATCCTTAAAATGAGTCATTCAACCTTAAAAAAAAATCTATTTTCTGTCGATTAAAGCCATTTTTTATTTTGTACTTTGTCAATACATTATGAAATGGCTACTAATACAAATAAAATTAGCATTTTATCTTAGTAGAAATAGTCAGAGCCAATAAAACTATAGAATATGATTTACCTTCCCATTACACTAAACTACACTGCACACATTGTTATAGAGCAATTGTAGTCTCTATAGCTGATTCTAAATCATTATGCTGTGCCAGACTTCTCACATGGTAAGTTTCACTGGATGCTTTCTGACCACAGTTGCAGTGTCTCTGATTATTGGCCAGGGGCAGCTGGTGTAAATGTGCAAGCAGGGTCAAGCCTGATGAATCAATATTTCATTTTTGGCATCCACGTCAAAGATGTCAAAGATCCAAGATGTTTTTTGTAACCTAGCAACAATAAACTCTTGAGAAAAGCGCTCTGGAAACGCTCTGAAAGTGACGTTATGGGTGCTACCAATGCAAAAAAAAAAGCACAGTGGTGGACACAGGCCCTAATAAACAGTAAAGGGAATGTATAAACATTTTACAAATCAGATTAAGGTACAGAAAACAGAACCATATGTTTAGTGTTTTTTTAGTTTGATACTTTTCTGTCCTCAGAAAAATCTTCATCACCTCCCTCTGTTTCCATCCATCCATTTTCTATGCCACTTATCCATTGCAGGTCACGGGGGAAACTGGAGACAATCCCAGCTGACTTTTGATGAAATGAAAGGTACACCCTGGACAGGTTACCTATCTATCTATCTATCTATCTATCTATCTATCTATCTATCTATCTATCTATCTATCTATCTATCTATCTATCTATTGCATCTAACGCAGAGACAGACAACAATTCACATTCGTATTCACATCTATGGACAATTCAGAGTAGCGAGTTGACCTAATTTGCATGTCTTTGGACTGTGAGAGGAAACCGGAGCACCTGGAGGAAACCGACGCAGGCACGGGGAGAACATGCAAGCTCCACACAGAAAGGCCCCCCAATCGACCCAGGGATCAAACCTAGAACCATCTTGCTGTGAGGCGACAATGCAATCATTCTTCTCAAAGAACCAGCTGAGAGAGTGGAGTCATATGTGAATGACACACACAGTAACTAATGCACACATGAACACGTATACAGACATGAATGTTTTATTAGCACACAAGAACCACATGAATAGTCTTGATGGGCATGCGGATTTTCCATTTCTTTGCTATCCTAATGCCACTTAGATGGATGTTTGCGTGTACCTGTGTGAGACCACATACTGAACTGAAACAGAGTACAAAGTGACCGTTTAATAATATTTCTTCTTCCATTAGATGTTCATTACAGCTTGGTAAACAGTGCATTACATTTGTGAAAGCATCAAAATCTATCCTCCATGAACTGGTGACATCTGGTCTTTTTAATTACTGACGCAACAAACTAGGCAGAAAAATAGGCCATAAAATTGTTCAAATCAACTCCAATCAGCTCAGCACCGTAATTTTTTGCTTTTTGCAGAATGTGAGCGTCTGACCTAAGATCTGCGGAAATTGATAGTAATATGCGAGCAATATTTATAGGATGTTGTTGATCATGAACATCAAGTAAAATTAAATTACCTGTCAATACAAAGCATGTTTCTTGCTTTGAATTTGTTCTGATAAACATTAAATTTAGTATGAGTGATACTGACAGGAAGTATGACAATATATTTGCACACTAACATGTACATGAAGGGCCTGTGTATATTGTGCTAAATTATTTTTCATTTTAAAGAGAAAAAAAATATATATATATATTATGGCAAGTCTTTTAGGAAATTATACATATATGTAATGACTGAAAACTATAATAAAATAAAATAAATTAAATTAAATAATAAAAAAAATGAAAATATATGGAATGAAAGTCTGAATATATGGATTGAAACTTGACGTCATCGAGGCACTCGCACCCTTGTTGTTGCAGCGCCATGTTGTTTCAGGCCCAGACACAATATCATTCCGTACTGATGCAAGAACGTGTTGTTCTAAAAACTTTGTACATGGACAAAAAAAATAAAAAATACGAACAATGGCGTATTATTATCATGCTGATATGTGTAAAGAGAAAATGGGAGGAAATTACCCCAAAACCGCTGGTAATAGCCTACATTTATTCCTTCATATTCTTACTCGTTTTCTTATGTCAACACTAGACTTCCCCACGGCTTGAGACTGATCTCTAATTAACCAACATGTTTTGTGAAAATGTTCATAAGTGACTGCATGACCGTCATTCGCCGAAAGTGGAAAAGACACGAAAGCGTTTACTGCATCCGTCCTTCTGCAGTGAAACAATGAATAAACTGCTGCATCTGTGGAGTGGGACTGTACAGAGCCCAGCTCAGGACACGGCAAGGGAAATATTAAAACTTGGCCACGATGGAACTAAAACGAGGGAAAAATTTATTAAAACGTGGCCATGACTAAAGTTAAATGAAATAAGGTATATCTCGTGGGCACGGATTAATAAAACGTGGTATTGTTATTCTTATCGTCTCCTGAGCAGCTCCGTAGTGTTCAATACGGTTAGCAATACTAGGCCTACATGCATTTGCCAGAGTGTTAATTATGTCGCCGTTGCTTAGTATTGCTACTAGATTTTGTGCTGGTTCACTCATAGACACACTCTTGCATCAGTACGAAATAATATTAGCCCAAACATCGAAAACACAACATGGTGCCAGTGCCATATGTATATATATATAATCAGCACGATAATAATAATTGGTCATTTTTTTTTTTGTCCATGTACAAAGTTTTTAGAACGACATGTTCTTGCGTCAGCACAGAATGATACTGCCCTGAAACAACATGGGCGCGAGTGCCTCGATGACGTCAAGTTTCATTCCATATATTTAGGTTTCATTCCATATATTCAGACTTTCATATTTGAAATCTCATATAATAATATTGACAACGTGGCATCATAAATAAAGTGTGACACCAAAAGGCTCACCAACAATCTAAGCTATATTTTTATATCCATGTGACAAACTATTGAAGGTCTTTATAAGTATGCTTTAAATAAATTGCCAATCTAAAGGCTTTCCTAAAATACTTGCACTAATGACGCAGTGCTCAATGCTGTTTAATTTGGCCCTATTTGTTTTGTGCATTCTGATATGCTTTTCTGCTCACCACTGTTTTAAAGAGTGGTTATTTGAGTTACTGCAGCCTTCGTGTCTGCTTGGACCAGTCTGGCTTATTTTCTCTGACCTTTCTCGTCAACAAGGTATTTCCGGCCACAGAGCTGGATGGTTTTTATTTTTCACATCATTCTGTGAAAACTCTATCAATTGTTTTGTGTGAAAATCCCAAGATCTTAGTAGTTTCTGAAATATTTAAATCGTCCCATCTGGAACCAAGAACCATGCCACAGACACCAAGTCACTGAGATCACATGTTTCCTCATTGTGATGCTTTATGTGAACTTTAACTGAAGCTCTTGAACTGTATTTGTACACATTTATGCATTGACATGATGAATCTGCGTGTGAACTGGTGTGCCCTAGTGTTTGAGGCAGTGGTGTTGAAACAGATATGGTTTTGGGTTACTGATCAGAAGGTCATGGTTTCAACCCTCTCTGCTCCAGGATTTCCATCATGGCTAACCCTGTGTTCTGAAATCAAATTCCTAACTTCCTAAGTTAGAATATGCAAGAAAAATAATTTCCCTGAGCTATAATGTATATGTGATAAATAAAGGCTTCTACTTCCTGTTGAAGTGGTCATGCAATCCTGTGTCCAAACACTTGACTTTATTCATATTTTTATTTTTCACCCATACAATTGTAATCCTGAATATTCACTACAGCAACAAAATGTTTAAAATAACTTTAAAAAAAATTTTTCATGCTAGTGAACGCATTATATTTCTTGTACATGGTAGGTTATTATGAGAGTGACTAGGACGCGCACAGCTAGATCACGTGATCTGTCACATGCGCGGCTCTGTTCCTCTGCAGTCCGGCCCGCGCGCACACACACTCGCCTTACTGAGGATTTAATATCCTGTATCTAGATAAATAAACATATTCAATATGCCCTTTTCGGAGTTATATTTTAACGTGGATAATGGCTATTTGGAAGGGCTGGTGAGAGGTTTTAAGGCTGGAATCCTCACTCAGGGTGATTACCTGAACCTGGTTCAGTGTGAAACGCTGGAAGGTGAGCTCGGATATTCATGATTTCTTTGCTAGCTGTCAGACCTTCATACAAGTCAGTGTGCTTTTTTTTCTTTATTTAGCATCTTAATTTTTTTTTTTTAATAGGATAAGACATTTAGCCAGCCGCTCAAACAATGTCGCTAGCCAGCTAGCTAGTAACACAGCTGTTTGACGAGCTAGCATAAAACAATTTAAAAGATAGCTAATATAATTATACTGTCAAACACATTAGGCTATCAGGTACAAATTTTTTATTTCCATAAATATTCAAAAACAAAACCAAGCTTTCTGAATTCAGAACCCCAGCGACACTAGCTAGCTAGCAAACCTTTGCTAGGTCTGTGTGACGGTCAGCTGGTTAGCATAGCGTGCTAGCACGTCTTCAGTTCGTTCATTTGACAAACTCTGCTTGGTTTGGTTGGTAAATATAAACGCCGGCTGCTTTCTGAAAGCTGTTCACACGCAAACCTAGGTGTAAAATATGTCTTTATCTTGTGACTCGTATTGCGGAAATACAAACCTGACATGTACAGCGTTACTAACCGGTCATGTGATGTAGCTATGCTATGCTTACACACAGTGTCGTTTAAGTGGCCTGAACTCTCATTTATACAGGTTAACAGGTCAAGTATGGCTTCAGGACGAGTAATTTTTTTAAGTCTAACATGTTTAAAAATGTTTTTATAGCCATAGCACTACAAACTGGATTTTTGTTTCACTATAACTGAGATTGTCTGCATTTCTGAGTCACTGGGATTTTCAGCTTCTAGGTTTGAGGAACTGGAAACAGTTCTGTCACAATCTTGGAAAAAAAGAAACATCTGCAAGTTGTCTGATCATTACCTATCAGAGTGGGAACAAGTTAACACACCACTGTCTTGCACAAAAGAGTTTCCTAGATGTCTAATGTAGGGCTGCGTTGATACTGATACTGGTGTTGGGTAGCGGTTTGATACTGTGCTCAGTTACTTGCCAAAAAATTGCTGTGATACCAACAACATGTACCATGTAATACTTTGTGATGTAAACCTAGTGTACGGTGTCGAACTAATGAACAAATTAGACGAAATGACTGAGATATGAACGTATTTTTTCATTATAGATGGCAAAATGGTTAAAATATTTTCCAACAGTACAAATGATGTAAATAATCAGTCTGAAAAAATGATTAACGAATTTGGGTGCATCCTATCCTGAGAAGCAGGTGTGAATGTGGGGAGTGTCATGAGTTCAGGAGTTGAAACTCTTACGGTCAATAAACTATCCATCTTCACCACATCAGAAATTAGGCTACGGACCACGGACTTACGTGTTCCGTGTTCCGGCTGTTTTCATTGCCGAGCTCCTCGTCTCTTTGTTTTTCCGGACATTGCCATCTTTATCATTTTTATTGCCCTTGTCAAACAGTGCTGGATTTTGAGACAAAAAAAATGAATGATAGACTCCATCACGGAATTGCTGAATGCGTTCCTTTCCCAGACATAATGTTAGACAAGCATTATGAACAAAATAAATGCCACTTTTTGCATTGGAGCATTCGTCTTTGATGAGAAATTCATTTGAAAAAAAATATATCGTCGGATGAAAAACTTGTAGCTGTATGTGTAAAGACCTCTGAATGAAACCTCTTATAGCATTTAAACAGTACCTTTACTAGAGAGCACAAAGACCATCCCCCTGAGCAGTATCAGTGAGCATGGTCATTAATCATGAGGACATGAATTGCACTCCTACAAAGCTATTTGTGAGTGAGGAGCAGAGAAGTATACAGAGAACCTATTTTATGTGGGAGCACTTCAGTTCTGCGAGCACTGAGACCCTGTTCACACTTTGTGTTAACATTCGTCTCGAGTGATCCGTTTACAGGTGGGCGGCTGAGACGTATAGCCGTTCACACCTGCAATTATGACCGCATCTCCCGTTCAGATTCCGCACATCATTTCATACAACATTTATAACAACAGCCTTGTGCTGCATGAAAGAAGCTACTACAAGCAGCTGCTTTAATTTAATCTGTTTTAGCTACAAGACCCTGCAGAATGCTATGACTGCACATTAGAAGTGCAGCAGAGAGTTACCAGTTCAGCATGATTTCCAGTCTCACAGTGATTTCTGGCTAGGGCATTGATGCAGTCGATCAGGCGATCCTTCACTTCCATCCTGGCTGCATCTAGATGCATTCATGTTCACACTACAAACGTGATGAGGTCGTATGCATCCCAGACCACTGCGTACGTGAATGTGGTTTGAGTGATCGGAATACAATGTGATTTTGAGATGCGTATGACCTGTATTTAGTGTTGTCCACTTACGTTCGGCTCACCAAGGATGCATGTTAATGCCAGGTGTGAATGGGGCCTGAGACACATCCGCTTCCTTTTCTTTTGCTTCCCAGGGTCTACATATTACTCGTGAATCAAAGTAAGTTCATAGTACCTGGCACTCTCATTTAATGACCATGCTTACTGATACTGTTCTGAACGCGCAGATAGGCCGATTCACGCACATAAAACTTAACATGAGGAGTTCATGACTAGCTGCTTATGCCACCAACAAACATAAACAGAGCTGAATAAAAACTCCACTGATACCCCTGAGTGCTTATATACTAAGTGGGTTCCTCATTTCAGCATTGGAATTGGTTTTGCAGAACAAAAACTAATTCGGTTTGGAAGGGCTTGAATTTGTGCTGCTTCAGGTTGTGGCGTTTGTCTTCTCCTCAGATCTGAAGCTTCACCTGCAGAGCACGGATTACGGAAGCTTTCTGGCCAACGAAGCGTCTCCTCTCACCGTATCGGTCATCGATGACAAGCTGAAGGAGAAGATGGTGGTGGAGTTTCGCCACATGAGGAACCAGTCATATGAGCCTTTGGCCAGCTTCATGGATTTCATCACGTAAATATGTCTCAATATTAGATTTTTAATTTAGCTGAGTAAAAAGGTACAAGCAAATAATTATTCAGGTTAGTTGGCTTTTATTAGAGCTGCTTTTATACCCGGCAATATCAGCACCTTTACCTGTAATATTCAGGCTTTGACTTATTTAATCGTGCAGCTTTCGAAGGATGTTTTAGCACAATACTCAGTATATTAAATCAATAGATTATGATATTTTCTCCAGTTGTTGCTCTTGGAAAAAAAAAATGAGCAGAGATTATACATAAGATGCATGCACTTTTGTGATTGGCCTGTTCTTTCACCACTTTCTTTCTCTGGCCATTACAGACTGCGAAGGTAACAGTCCACTTTGAAAAGCTCAGTACGTCCCCAACTCACATCGACATATCTTATCTCAAAAACAATTAGAAAACCGTCTTCCACAGCATGTCCCCTTTAATATCAAGAAGCAGTGTTTGATTTAAAGCCTCTGTTCTTAGTCAGCTATACGTAGAAGAACTCTAATGTCCTGACGAGCCTGTGTAAAAGCTGTGTTGTTCTCTTCTCATTGCAGGTACAGCTACATGATTGATAATGTCATCCTCCTGATCACGGGCACGCTGCACCAGAGGGCTATCTCAGAGCTGGTGCCTAAATGCCACCCGCTGGGCAGCTTCGAGCAGATGGAGGCCGTCAACATCGCCCAGACCCCTGCTGAGCTCTACAACGCCATCCTGGTTGATACACCACTGGGTGAGAAATGAACCTGATAGGTTTGTCAAGTCTCTGAACAGCTTTAGGGCTCTATATTTTTTGGTTGTACTTTCTTATAGTTTGTATTTTTACATTAAAAAAAAACATACTTAACTGTAGGGTTAAGTCCTGCAATATTAAACGTACCATTAAAAAAGTGTTATAACTGATTTACTCAATCAGAACTGATTAATCAGTTCAGTGAAGATCACATTCATCAGTTTTTCTTTTGGCCAAAATTGATCAGCCCTATCCCTTATTAAGCTAGTTAACTGATGTTGACTTCTTTCATGTCTAATGTTAACTAAGTGAAACACATATAGGCATGCAGATTTCAAAGCACCCTTGCAACTCGTTCCAGATTAATTGGTTGATATTGGAGAAAAAAACACTGCTGTTTTTGAGTTAACTCATAGTGGCGTACTGGGGTGTTAAATTTTACTGCTCCTACGAACATGCCTGAAGGTTGGCAGGTTTGGTAATGCAAGTTAGAGTTACTGACTGTGTGTGAAATAGCATTGCACTTCATTTTAAATTTACAAACAAGGCTATGGCGTTATCGGAATGAGCTTGGTGCTAATTGCTTTAACATTTCCAGTAAAGAATTGAACTGCATTACTTCCTTATCTGCCTTCTTTCAGCTGCTTTCTTCCAGGATTGCATCTCAGAGCAGGATCTGGATGAGATGAACATAGAGATCATCCGTAACACCCTGTACAAGGTGACAACAGCAGCTTAATTATCTAGGAGAATCTTTAAATGTGATTAATGAAGAGAATTGTTATAGTGGATGACTTTTTTTTTTTTTTGTGCATTTTCAGGCTTATCTTGAGGCCTTTTATAAATTCTGCACCAATCTAGGTGGGACCACAGCAGACACAATGTGCCCTATTTTGGAAGTGAGTAAGCCTTTACTACAGTGCTTGTTAAAAGCTGTCAGTGCGGTCATTTTTTTCTTAAACCAGCAGTTCTGACAGTAGCGCTAGCTGCAAGGCAAATCACAGGGTGCAAAGCAAATACGGATACGTTATCATTTCTGTAGAACCAACTTACACAGGGAGGTGTCAGTTGATTGGGAGCGTTTTTTAAAGCAGTCTCCAGTGTCAGTGTTTGTAACAGTAAGAGCTAAAGCTGTAATTTTAAGTTCTCTGCCACAAGGAAGTCTTCAGGATAAAGGGTATTGCAGTACTTCTCTAACATGACATGCGATTACAGCTGTAGGAAATAATAGGATTGAACTTGTTTTAGGGACAAAAAACAACAGTAAATTGATTACATGCACGACAGGATGTTTTTAATAGTTTAAAATTAGCTATTTTTGATGACTCGGGCAATAGATGAGTGTAAGAAAATGAAAAATAATGCTCAAGCTCTGTTCTGCTATCATGCTGCTGCTTTATCACTATGTATTCTGAGCAAGTTTTTCCCCATACAGTTTGAGGCAGACCGGAGGGCCTTTATAATCACCATCAACTCATTTGGGACAGAGTTGTCTAAAGAGGACCGGGCTAAACTCTTCCCTCACTGTGGAAAGCTTTACCCAGAAGGCCTAGCACAGCTGGCACGGGCTGACGACTATGAGCAGGTCAAAGCCGTTGCTGACTACTACCCTGTAAGTCCTCACGGAACACTGGCCCAGGTGTCGGTTATGTAAAGTGATTCATTTTATCTTTCTTAGCTTACACGAATCAGTACGAGTGGGTAAATAAATAAAATAAACTGATTAAAACGAATGCTTGTCATTTTAGAAACAAACGCTTTGCTTTTGCTTCTGCGGCTCCTTCCGGAGTGGAATATGGAAAATGTAGTCAAGACAGCTTGACAGAAAATTGCTGGGAAAATACAGTCGAATCCGGTTAATTGGACCACCGGGTAATCGGACCAGCCGCTTATTCGGACCGAATCTTAAAGAAC
>JAQQZR010000023.1:5008750-5024794 GCA_030068235.1 Notoglanidium macrostoma | reverse complement strand
TGCCTTTTAAATACCAATTCATTTAAATCTAAATTCCAAATTCCAAATTTTTTTTTTTTTTTTCTTTTTTTTTTTTTCTTTTTTAAACAAAACAAACAAAAAAAGCTGCAAGGAACACTTTGATATGTTTAAAGAAATCTGTGACATGACCACATTACACCAACCACATCTTTTCTGTGTGTTAATTGTTTTCCCAGGAATACAAGCTTCTGTTTGAGGGTGCCGGGAGTAACCCAGGCGACAAGACGCTGGAGGATCGCTTCTTTGAGCACGAGGTGAGCATGATCATGAGAGAGGACAGAGGAGACAATGAGCTTAGTGAGGTTAGAGAGGACCAAAAGGACCACAGTGTTTGCTTCTGGCATCGAGTTATGTAACGCAGTCGACCTTGGTAATACAACATGCACGATCATGGAATGGAATCGCAACCTCCTAATAAATCACCATAAACTGCCCTGGTAGTGTTGCATTGCAAACAGCAGGTTGAAATTCTCAGTTTCTCTCTGCTAAGGAAGCCTATGTGTCTAATTTGCACAGGTGAAGCTGAACAAACTGGCCTTCCTTAACCAGTTCCACTTCAGTGTCTTCTACGCTTATGTGAAGCTGAAGGAGCAGGAATGCCGTAACATCGTGTGGATTGCAGAGTGTATCGCGCAGAGGCACCGCGCCAAGATCGACAACTACATCCCCATTTTCTAAAGTTAGACCCTCTCATTAGACTCTCTTGTCTGAAATTGTCATTCACACCCTGTTATTTATAATTGCTGTATATTTTGAATCATTTCTGTAATATCTAATGATGTATGTTTGTCTAGCCGTCCAGCTTTCAGGCAGTGGCTTTCTCTGGTTGAGATTTAACACGTTTACAGCCTGCCGTGGAGAGAATCTTCCCTGGTGTTTCTGGGTTCAGTGAAAGTGTTGAACACTTTAATATGGCACTAAGGGGTCAAGATAGCATTAATCATGCGACACACCAACATTTTGTTATAGCTGCCGTGTCTAATGTCTATATTGTCTGGCCAGACAAACTCTGACATCCTGGTCCTGCACTCATATGCAACAGATTGTTAACCTGTAAATCAGCTGATTCACTGTTACTTTAATGCATTATTATATAGATATGCTGAAAGTCTTTAGCACTCAGATGTATGTAAAAAATATAATTCACTGGATCATCACTATGGATGAAGCGAACGAATGAAATTGGATAATTTACAAACTTTGTGATTGATTAAGTCAAACATTCCATTATTTTTAAATGCTTGTACATCCCTAGCTTATTACACTAAATCATTTTAATTTCGGACCGTTTCCAAATTAAACCTCACTGTGTAGACATGTCGCTTTCTATCACAGTCATTTTATGATAGAAACCTACTTTGGTGGACAAGTATTGCATTTTCTCGTGTATGAATGCGTTCCTCTGTGTGTTGAAGATGATGTGAATTGTGCTCTTGTCTTTTTGTAAATTCGTGACTAACTTATGGCGTAGATCAAATTTTATCAACGAGAGCCAGATGTGAACGGTCGGACCTATATGAGCATAAGATTTAAATATGACCTCACATTCGGGTATCCCGTGCTGTAAAAATTATATTGTATTTCTGTATTTCTTGCTTGTGTTTTGTGTTGGAGAGAATTAGATGGAATCTGTGTCTAAATGTGTCATTATTAAAGAAATGTGGGACATGGTGTTACATTTTTATTTATTGAAAATGCCACATTTTCATAGATACTCATTGTTATAACTATTTTCATAGTTTTGATGTGATCTGAGACTCCAGCAGGTGGCGCTAATGGTTCATATTTTTGTATTGCAGTTTAGAAGATACAGCTGCAACTATGCAGGTACATTATGGGGTGACAATGTTTTTTTTGTTTGTTTGTTTTTGTTACCTTATTGTTTCACTTTTTACATGTTTGACGGACATTTTAATCCAAAGTAACTTAAAGTTGAGAATATTGAGGTCATGGGCCATGCTGCATTGGCAGCTCTCAATATTCTGATCAGTAGCCGCAGAGCCTTAAAGGAGCAGTCACTGATTCTAATCCAGTACAAATTCATATCAATTTCAACTCACGGTCTGCTCGCTGTCCATTCTGTGTGTGCGCCAGTACTGGTATACAGCCCTGGCTCTGTAAATGGGGAAACAAATAAAGTGGCTCGGATCGAGCCAGACGATACCATTCCAGTCAATCACAGGAAGGGGGGGAGGGGTGTCGTTGCCTCGGCAATGCGAGTCCATGAGTTCAGGAGACGGAGCTTCTGAAGGAGCGTTGAAAGAAGGTGTGTATGTATTTGGCTATTAAGTTTAATTATCAATCTTTCATCAAAATGGATGATTCCCCCTTTAAGCACTGAGCCACCACTGCAGTAGGTCTAGACTGATCAGTAGGAATGGCTAATGTAATGTCATGCACAAGAATACAGGTGTAACTTGGGTTTGACTTGCAGCCCTCTGTTCTGTTTTATCTGCTAAAAGATTTTGGCCAACTTCTTGACTATCTATCTAATTTGTCTATCGACTTTGCATGTCTCTCTCTGCTTAATGGATGAAAGATCAGAATTCTCTACACCATATCACAGAAAAGCAAACTGTGGAATAAAATGACCGAAGTGGTCACTTGTTACCGTTGGCTGCACTCCATAAATGCTGTATGATTTGTAGTGAAATTACAATTTATTTATTTATTTTTTAATAATTTTTCCATATCGTTCCCAAATATTGTGTTGTTATTTGAAGGCAAAATTGCCCAAACCTACTCGTCATAATATGTACAAATGTACAGAATTTTCATGCGAATGTCATTTCTTTCAGGTTGCTTTCTATCCACTTTACACTAAAACAAACTTATCAAGCTCATATCTAGAAAAATGATGAGTTTTTTCCAGTGTTCTTCAACACCAAATTTTGTCAATGATTTGTTGACTCAGGTGGTAGAATGCTAAACTAGGATGTTGTGAAGATATTTTAGCATTACAGTTTAAAAAATAAATAAATAACAAAGCCTGACAGCTCTGGGTTTACGATTAACACGAGGGCAGATAATGTAACAACACCAAACTCTGTCAACCAGTAATAACTGAACTGCTGGGAGAACAGGACAATTGCAAAGAGTTAGCCTTAGTTCATTCACCTCTAGCACACACACACACATCTGCCATTCCTCGAAAGTGTCTTTTACCTCTTCATATGACATTTATGACTTTTAAGATTTATGTCATCATAACGGATGAAAGATGAAAATTTTGGCAGTGTCAGTAGATACAGTGCATTATCTTATCATAGAATCACAAATGTTTAAAAAAATATATTTTCTATGTCGGATAGATACCTGTTCATAAATGTGAAATGACCTTTTTATTGCACTGATATGGAAAAACCCTTTGTATTCAACCTTACAATCGTACCAACCTGACTTGAGCCACATTGCACTGGATGTTATTTAGGTCAGCAGAGAACAGCAATGAAACCTAATCTTGTGAGTGACAGAATCAGAACTGCAAGCTTTCAAATGTGGCATGTTCTCTTAAAAAAAGAGCTGTTAAAATGGGACAGAACATTTTGTGCTAATGCAGGATTAAACACTTATCAATGAAGTCGGCAAACCAAAGCCTGCGTCACACAAGACGTTTTCTATAACATTTAATTTTAGGTAGAACAAAATGAAAGCTTTGAATACACTGGGATAATTTGCGTTTCCAATGCTAAACATTAAAGGTCCTATTCACTGTTCTCTAATTAGAGCCAGTAGTTTTTTTTGCAGTTCAGCACAATGGTTTTCCTCTGGATTACAAATCCCCATAATTACTGGTGGGAGAAAAATGTGAAGGTGACTCACAGAGACGCCTTTAATTTTTCTGCTGATTTCGGGAAACACTATTTCTAACTTCCCATCCAGGAATCCAAATCCTCAGAGCCATATGTAGTAGATGAGAGAAAGATGTGTGTTTAAAGTATGGGCGGCTGAGACATTGGAGACCATTAAAAATCCACCGTTCTAAAGAAGGCGAGTAAGCTTGTGCATTTAGACCAACATAAACAGACCACAGAGACTCGTTGTTGTTGGATGGTTGGTTGTTGGATAAGAAGCTAAATTGTAATATCTATCAGCAGCTTGCTAATGAAAATATTAGGATTAGCAATGCGTTATATAAGGATGTGGGACGATCTATTGCACACACACATAAAGGCAGCTGCATTCGTGATCTCTACTTTTATTTTAAGTGCGTAGTACTCTACTGGGTTCATGCTGTTTCCTAAACATACAGTTCTGTCATTTGTCCTTTTGGGAAATTTTACTTTAGACAATGTGTGCTTAGTCAAGTTACATTTAGTTTCTAAAGACAGTTTGAGGTTTCCAATAATTAATGCAAACGCATGCTAGTAGTAGTAGTAGTAGTGTTTCCGTTTGCTCGTCATGTCATGTGACTTAAATACGAAAAATCTGTTTCCATTTCAATTTGCTTCAACTGAAAAACCACCTCACGCAAGTGTAAATTTTTTTGTGACATTTGAGTTGTTTATTTTTTTAATTCAAGTGTTTCCATTACTCATTTTTTTAATAATAAAAAATATAGCAAGTGATAGGCTGCATGATCTACAATCTAGTCTAGAAAGAAATTAGCCCCAGGCTCACGTCTTCATACAGTTCTCCGTATTTGTTTTATGATCATTAGTCAGATTTCCATGACATTTTTGTACAACAACCAGATTTTACCAGTATTTATAGAAACGTATTGAAGTTCAGTTCACCCTTCACCTCAGCAGAATTTATAGTTCATCAAATTCAGTGTTGTAAAACAGGAACACACTGTACAGACTAATTGGAGACACACTAACCTTGTGTAAAAAAAAAATAGAAGCTTATCTGGAAGTCAGACCATTAATAAATAAGAGGCCCTTGAAAGAATGTTGGCTGTACTTGGAGCATACTTGTATATTACAATCTGTTCCCCGTGTTCAGTATACAGTTAACTTTACCTCAGTTTAACTTTAACTTTACCTAACTTTACTTTAGTTATCTTATACCACATTTATTTAGCTAGAGCTTGTCTCAGATAATATTTATTAACAATATCTGTTTGTTTAATGCCCAACACATTATAGTTATACCATGGGAAAAGGTTTTAACAATGCCATATATGAAACTTAACCATGTATAGGGACAGGAATGCAATGGAAATATGATAATGGCATAACTAGGCAACTGTAAAACCTTCTGTAAGCCATTAAAACCAGTTAAAACTATTAATATTAAACTTTTTAATTTGTTAATAAATCACAAAGGCATGAACTACCAGGCTAACGAGCTGCCAAGCCATCAGTTCTGTATCAGTTGTGAATTAGCGTTAGTCAGTTCTCAAAAGCAATAAATTAGCTAAGGCAGATATATTTCGGGTTAGATTTAAATGAAAACATAGTCCTATATAGACCATAGTCTTTACATGTATAGCTTCCCTCACTGTACTTTTCAAATTTTATTTTTAAAATGAAATGACTGCACTGTGAGATGCACGCCATGAAGTTTCACTATATGCCTAAAAATATGTAGGCACCTGAACATCACACCCATATGTGGTTCTTCCTCAAACTGTTGCCACAAAGTTGGAAGCACACAATTGTCTATAATGTTTTTGTATGATGTAGCATTAAGATTCGCTTCACTCGAACTAAAGGGCTCAAACCTGTTCCAGCATGACAATTCCCCATACGCAAATTAAGCTCCATGGAGACATGGGTTGCACAGAATACTGATCTCAACCCCAATATACACCTTAGATATTAACTGGAACGCAGACTCCACACCAGGCCTTCTCCATGATATCAGTGCCTGACCTCACTAATGCTCTCAAGGCTAAATGAGCACAAAGTCATGGTCATGGTCCAAAATCTAGTTAAAAGCCTTCCCAGAATAGTGGGAACTATAATAGCAGAAGAGGGAACTCACTCCATGTTAATGCCCATGGTTTTGGAATTGGCATATAGTGGTATGATGGTCATGGGTCCGCATACCTTTGGCCATAAATTGTAGGTCAATACTAGAAACGTTCATACTTTTCACACATGGCATACTACACACTGTATTTTGGAGAGATTTGGTATGAGTAGTATGCTATTCCAAATATTTCATTTCATTTATCTTCAGCAAGTGGTCAGAATGGCAATGGCAACTTAGTCTTACCATATAAAGGACCACTGTGCCAATCTTTAACAACACTGACTGATTCCACAAAGAAGCTTTACTTCCTCTGAGAAATACGGTACCTAAAGAGCTGCATATACACTGACTCATAGGACTTATTCCTGTGCAAGTAGACGGTCACAAATGTCAGACACTGGACAATATTCTGACCATATCTATTGATTTTGCACCAGAGCTGCTGAATTTTTGCGTATCTTTTCCATCCAGCAGTTCGGAGAATGAGAAAAGCAGATGTTGCTCTAATGATCGATCAGTTACCATTCTATAGTTTATCAAGCTTCAAATCTTGGTTCACTTTATTTGTCCCGATTCTATTTCCAATGGATGAAATTGTTAAAGCATCTGGCACCATTTCTGATCTAGTTTTCACAAAGACTCCTAGATTTATTCCATTTCATGCATTATTGACCCTTCTATATCTCCTTTTGCTGTTTTATAGCTTCACAAATTCCCCATTGGTTTCACTTAGTTCAGGTAAGATCCATCGTCTGATGTTCAACAAGCCCACATAACATGGGACAGGAAGGTAACAAGCAAACAAGGACAAACAAGCAAACGAAATGGACACTGTTTTTTCAAAACACGTGTCTGTAGGTTAATCAGAGACGAGAAGTTTCCATTGAGCAGGGATACTTGGCTTGAGCACCACAAGCCCTGTTGATGGCTGTGTAAACAAAGTAGTCTCGACATTCTCCCTGTGAGCACAGAATATTGAAGATCTGGTGAAAAGACAAAGAGCACAATAATTAATCTGATCCCATCGTGTGGAAAACAATACACATAACATTGGGTTTTCTAAACCAGACTGACCAGTTTGATCTGCAGAGGAGCACAACCAACAGGCAATTTTCCAGAAACTCGATATCTAAATCTGCCCGACATTGAACTGAATTGTTTGTCTAGTTTTAGACATACCTTTGTTTAACTGTGTTCAGTACAGCAGGTGTGGTTTCCATCACAGTATTTGAGATGTGCACAAAAGTGCTAAGGTCATTAACCAGGGATTCCAGGTTTCAACAAAACTTCTAGCCCAACTAAATCTTAAAAACCACACAAAAGATTTGAAACTAGCCCAAAACATTTGGCAATGGAAAAGGTCATTGTGGTGCACAGACATTTCTGATATAAGGACATTATCCACTATATAATTCCCATTTCCCTCTCCTAATCTTAAAATACACAGTATCTTACAATAGAATCAATTCTGTACTTCAGAGACTCACTGTATGCATTTACACTTCTTATATTTAATTCCAGTTATACGGGCTAAAACACAGAGGTCACTGAGAATTTTGGCACCGAAGCTGTGACCCTGGTAACCTTGTCAAGAGCTGTCATAGCCACTGCTTCAGTGCTCCATCACTGAAAATGTTTATAGAGTGAGTATGGGGCAGGATGATTCTCGTTCCAATGGGCCTCTTGTAATTCCCATTTTGACCACTAGGTGGGACTGGGTTAGCTATTCATTTATTTTATAACCTACAAATCTGGAGGTGCAAAATCTGTCTAATTCAATTACGTATCAATAGAGATATATTTCGAGCCGTCTTTCTGTAACAGACCCCTTTTTGTAGAGTTGTTTACACCTTGATTATTACATTTGAACATATGGTATGTACAAAATGTATAAAAAGTATTATCACACATTCAAAAAGTTGGGACATTGCCCATTCTTTGTTGTCTGTCCTTTAAACTGTTCCCTTGGATCACATAAATAAAGCTCTCAAATCTCAGTATGGAAATACACAACTTGACAGTCCTCACTTTTCCTGGAAAGCCATCCTTTAGTGGTCTTGGATCTATCTCACTAAAGTGTGCATGACAGGTGGTCAAATAATTTTCCATCAGCTCAGCTTCTCAACTTGCTTTGAGAAGTCACAGGTTTAGATTGCTCTAAGTGTCTTGGTGTTCCAGAAGGCCTTGTACAGGATTCCCAGCATCTGTTGAGCTGTGACAGTGTGCAGTCCTGCGCTGTGTAAAGCCTCAGATAAAGTGTTCTTGCAAGTGTTTGGCAGTTAGAAATACTAAACATGATTTCATGAGAAATGTGCATGAATTTGGGCAAGTGGTAAAATTTCATAACATTTTATGTGAATAAAGTCATAAAAAGGGGTACAAATGCTAACCCTGCTTCCAATCCTAAGCTTAAATTTTGACACTTTTCATACAAATTGGGTTGTTATGAGTTAATACTTCACTATCGTTATAAACGATACCACTGATTTTCTTTCTGAACCAATACCAAGTAATACCAAGATACGAGTATCAAAAATTGTCCACTGTGAGAATTTCTAACATGGATAATAAGAATTAATAAGTGAACCAATAATGTTCACGCTTTTCTCTCATGGTTCACAGTGGTTATTTGAGTTACCATAATCTTCTCATCAAACGAGTTGGGCCATTCTCCTCTGACCTCTCTCAATAGCAAGGTGTTTTTTGTCCCGTTCAATGTATGTTTTTTTATTTATCACAGAAACCCTAGAGACAGTTGTGTTTGAAAATCCCAAGAAATCAACAGCTGCTGATATAATCAAACTAGCCTATCTGGCATCAACAACCATTCAGCCACTCCTTATCTTTTAGTCTTTCCCAGCATTAACCCACTGAGGTGTGTTACATCATTTATGACATGAGTCATATGACTTCTGATCATGACTTACATATTGTTTAACAGTTTAGAAGTCATTTGGTGTAAAGATCAAGTCTTTAAATGATGCTTATTATGCTTTTCAACAGTTTTATTTTAGCAGTGAAAAATGTACTTTTGGTAAACTGGAAAATACTTCTTTATCTGTTGTTTAATTTTTAAACTGGAAGTCAGTGGAAACATATACAGCAGACCTTTTGACCAATCAGAGGTTTTATTATTTAGTTATGACACCAGTCAGAAATCTGGTTATTTAGCAAAAGGGTTGTGTGCATGACCAAGAAATGTTAACCATATGAATGGTCAGATTTCCATCTGAGTAATGGTTAGCTTTTAATAGTCACCCATTTGAAACTACAAGTTTAGTAGATAGATAAAGTAGATATTAAAATGCTTGTAGATTACTAAGGGTTAAGATTGATAAGACTGATGATGACATGATGAAGTAATAAACTATAAAATAGATTTTGCAGATGGCCCATTTTCAGCTGTGTGACCCCTGCTTTGAGGTGAACTTGGAACACATTGCAATGTTTCGTTTAAAATTATTATTTTTTTTATTCCTACAGCAATTATCATGCTTTCGGAATTATACATTTCTACAGTTCAAACAGTTGATGTGACTAATCATACAGACTGATTATCCGGAGCAGGTGTATTGAATTAGGCTTGAAGGTGATTTATGATGAAGGTACGTTTTCCAGAAACAGAGCAGACAACTGGTCTGCATTGCTTCTTGGTGCAATCTGTTGCCCTTTACTCTGGTTTCTTTTTCTTTTTTTTTGCTTGCTACATCTTTGTTTTAGTTCCTCCTTTTTCTTTTCTTAACCTCTGTGGTTTGGCTAAGATTGGCTAAACATTTACATCCTTGTTCTCACTCCTGCACAGCTGGTCTGAAATTACAAATCTTGGACAGACATTCTGGATGCATTTGTATTTTCTGAGTGGCTGATTTGGAATCGAGCTAACCCAAAGTGTCCTTATTATCCTTAAATCCATGCTATCTGTAATTTTCTTATGCTAGCAGCATTACATTACAGCAACAGAACATCTTTCATAATGCAACACAAGAGAATTTGACAGATTTTTTGGCTCGAACAATTTAACAAATGAGGAAAATCGTGATTGATGTTTCAGCATAAGGAGATTGTGAATGCGTAAAAGCTTTGATTGTGCATCATGTCCCACTGTTTACAGTAAGTGCCCTAGTTTGTGAGCATGTGTGACACAGTCACATGCTTACAAACTCATCTTGTATACTCAGCTCACACCACGCAGAGGTGCTCGGGTACAGCTGTGGCCTGCTGTTTATCGGAGGGAAACTGGCGTGGGATTGATCAAAGAAACAGACTTCACAGGGATGCATGGATTCAGAAAAATTGGGCAAAGACATGTGGTCTATGTTGAGATCAGTCATGCTTAGAAAAGTTCCCTTAGATGAAATCCTGGTATAACATTTTCTTAAATGGATTAAGATGAAATATAACAGAGGAGGAAAAAAAACTTTGATCCCAAAACATTCTGAATTATACCAAGACATGTGTCACTTGGACTGCGTATTTGCTAACTGACAGTGTTAAATTGAAATCTTTATCTGATTCATGAGACATAGGCCATGCATGGAACCCCATGCCTGTTCTCCACTCATTAATCCAGCCCAAATTATTCTCTTTAGCAATTTTATGTTCCCTTTTTAATGACATGAAATTGACCATGTGCGTCTTCACTTGCAAATCACAAATGAAACCTGACAGTCGTTGGCCTTCAATTTACTTCGTGAAGGCCAAAGCATATGTTTCTCATTCATTGTTTTTTTTGAAGTTTGAAAAAGGCTGAATCATATTTTCAGGTAGCACAGAAATTTTACGGAAGCTAGCACTCTTATCTTCTATGTGCTTCAAAAATATAGTGCCTAGTGGAAGTAATTTAACTGATCATGGTTTCCAGGAATCTGTCATTTTAATTTAAGGCCTGATTTTTCCTGGAGAACCAGACAACGCATCACAGAGGAAAGCTTACATTCACTATAGTCCTACAGCTACATTTATGTTACACATGCACCTTTTCACCCTTTCACTGCTAACATGTTGGCATTATTTATGAGCAAAGTGCTCATCAAATATGTTCTCAAATCTTCAAGTGATGTGCAACATGTCCTTCCTCTTGTGAAAAGCACAGTCTCTGCTCCCAAAGAAACTCACTACTATCCAAAATCAATCTGCAATTAATGAGGTAAACATGCATGACAGCAGCTCAATGTCTGGCACCGTAACCCTGCTCCAGTGGCCAAAGTTCCCATTTGAGAGGAAAAATTGCGGTCCCCTTGTTCCTCCGTGGTTCTGTTCTCATCTTCGTTTCCAGGTAATTTAAGGTCATTTCCAAGAATCACGGACACTGTGTCTACTCCTGCCAAGTACTGAAATGGAACAAGATGCCTTTTCCTTAGTGGACAAGGAAACATATCTAAATCTGTGCTCATTCACAGTTGCTGACCATTCAAATCAGATTCAGAATTATTGGCACTCTCCAAAAGGGGAAAAATTACACACAAATTTAACATTAACATTACACACATCAATTCCACTTAAACAACTGAAGAATCTACTTACTCTTTCTCTAAATCAGTGGTTCTCAAAGTGGGGTCCAGGTACCCCAGGGGACTTTCAAGTATAGATGATGTGTCTGTGATTATAAAAAGAAGATGTTGAAGGAAATTATAATCCACAATTATTCGATTCAATTTGATTTGTATAGCGCTTTTAACAATGGATATTGTCACAAAGCAGCTTCACTTCAGAAATATTTAAATTCTGAATATAAACTTATGAATCTATATATTTATATATATATATCCTTATATATCCCTAATGAGCAGGCCTGTGGCAATGGTGGCAAGGAAAATCTCCCTGAGATGACAAGGGGAAGAAACCTTGAGAGGAACCAGACTCAAAAAGGAACCCATCCTCATTAGGTTGGCACTGGATAGGGCAATTACAGCTAACACAATAGGGTAATAGGGTAATAGGGTTCTGTAATAGGGTCAAGATTTGATTTTTCTATCAAAATTTAAATGATCAAAGTTTTATTTATTATTGAATTCTCATAGTTATTACTCAGCTTAATCAAAGCTATTACTCTAACCTCAATGACATTTAGGCTTGTCTGTAATGATAATAATAATCGGAGCTAGAGTTTGGGTACACCCTGGGCAGATCACCCAGTCACACTCACAGTCACACCTATGGGCAATTTAAAGTACCCTGTTGACATAATCTGCCAGGCTTTGGGAGGAAACCAGAGTGCCTGAAGGAAACCCATGCAGGCACGGAGAGACCATGCAAACTCCACACAGAAAGGGCCCAGTCAGCCGACAGGTTTGAACCCAGAATCTTCTTGCTGTGAGGCGACAGTGTTAACTACTGCACCACCCCCTCAACCCATTATATAACTCACTGATCATGCATACATTAAAACCACTGACAGTTGATGTGAATAGCATTGATAATCTCATTCTTATGGCACAATCATCTCTCGAAGTTGATGTGTTGGAAGCAGGAAAAATGAGCAAGCATTTGACAAGGGCCAAATTGTGATGGTTAGATGACTGGGCCAGAACAACTCCAAAATGGGAAGTCTTGTGAGGTGTTCCTCGATTTGCAGTGCTTAGTACCTACCAGAAGTGGTCCAAGGAAGGACAACTGGTAAACTGGCAATAGGATCATGGCTGACCCCTGTCCAAAAGTGCCTACAATGGGCACGTGAGCATCAGAGCTGGACCATGAAGCAATGGAAGAAACGTGGCCTTGCCTGGGTGTGGATGGCTGGCAGTGTGTGCATCACTTACCTGTAGAAGAGATGACACCAGGATGCACTATGGGAAGGAGGCAAGCCAGCAGAGGCAGTGTGACGCTCTAGGGAATGTTCTGCTAGGAAATCATGGGTCCTGGCATTCATGTGGATTTTACTTTGAAACGTACCACCTACCTAAACATTGTTGCAGACCAAATATACCCCTTCATGGCAACAGTATTCCCTAATGGCAGTAGCCTCTTCAGCAGAATAATATGCCCTGCCACACAGCAAAACTGATCAGGAATGGTTTGAACAAAGTGTTCAAGGTATTGACTTGGCCAGCCAAACCCCCCCGATCTCAATCTGATCGAGCATCTGAGGGACCAGTCTGATCCCCACTGGAGGACCCACTTCTTAATTTACAGGATGTCTTGGTGCCATATATCACAGCACACCTTCAACGGTCTTGTGAAGTCCATGCTTTAACAGGTAAGAGCTGTTTTGGAAGCACAAGGTGGATCTGTGCATGTGGATTTAATATTATGGCTGGTTTTTGTGTGTGTGTTTTATATATATATATATAAATATTTATATAGGGAGGCACAGTGGTGTAGTGCCTATCGCCTCATAGCAAGAAGGTCTGGTTTCCTCCCCCAGTCCAAAAACATTCAGATTAAGCTAACTGGCTACTCTAAAATGCCAATAAGTGTGAATGTGAATGTGAATGGCTGTTCATCTCTGTGTTAGCCCTGTGATAGATTGGTGACCTGCCTATGGTGTACCCCACCTCTTGATGGGATTGGCTCCAGCTTCCTTGCGACCCTGTCGAATAAGCGGTACATAGACATAGATGGATGGATGAGTCATTGTTCATTTTTTTGACAAGAAATGCATGACGCTACAAATAGATTTCTTTAAAAGTCAAATTTAATGATTTAATAATGAACAAGTGGACAATTTACATTTCTTTCTTCTTTTAATTCTTTTGTATAAAAATTCACAGTTTAAGTGATTCATAAAGAAACAGGAATAAATATTTTGATTTGTGGTAATAATGGTGGCATGGAAAATAACAAACCATACAAACAGGGAAATTAATCTGGAAGAAAATTGGGAGGTCTGCTTAACAAAAATGGACTTATTTACAGGAGAGTGGGACATTGTGACTGTGGTCGTACATTATATTGCTTGTAGCTGGTTAAGTAAGCTGGAAAAGAAGTTTCAGCATACTCCAAAAAGTAGATGAAATAGACGGATGTATTTGATGAATTGGAAATAGACCCATGAATGGATTTTGCACTCAGTAGCAGCAACGGCGAGAGCTTTATGAACCTGAGGTAAAGAATGTGGCTCAGTGATGTACTCTGTTGACTCGAAGACAGCTGAAGAACTTTTCTAAGCAAAGCAAAGTCTATGATCTGTAGAGTCACCAAGGCAAGTAAAGAAAATTGCAAAGTGTATGAACTATACACGTATAGTGTTGTCACATAGTGAAATTCAATATTACCAAAGAAGTTTGGAGGGAATTTATCAACTGAATGGATCAACTGTGATAAGTAGAAGCCAAATTGTAATTTCTATTAAAATGGTTTTTAATAGTTACTCAAAAAGCAAACCCATTCAACAATCCCTTCAAAATGACAAAAAAAAACCTTATAATACATTATATAAAACAGCACAAAAACAAATACACATATTGGCATTGGGTCACTATGAATGGATTACATCAGTGGTCCTCTAGCATCTTTTACATACATGGAGCTACAACATACACCATACATCCATGATCTCAATGGATTTACTCCATCCTGGTGATGTTATTGTTGTTGCTGATGATGTCATTGTTGTTGTCCTTGATGAGGTTCAGCTCATTGTGTTTCCTGAGTGCACGCGGTATCACCTTCTTCTTCAGAAAGAGTTTTTGCAGGAACTTGTCACTGAAGCTCAGCGGGAAGTAGCTGTAGATGAAGTACATGAGGCCGACGCCAGGCCCGGCATAGTAGCGTACCTGAGGCTGTGGCGAGAGCAGTGCCTGCACGATGGTGTTAACGACGGGGCTCAGGTCCTCGTTGGCTGAGTTGACATAATTCTGGAACAGGTCCTTGGTCTCCATGATGTAGTCTTCGCCATACTCTTCTAAGAGGCTTGGCGACAGGTTCTGGAGGAGGTGTTGGTACTGTTTCTCCCAGTACTCGGTGTTACTGCTCTGTCCTAGGAACAATAAAAGAGATGTGCTTTAAAAAGAGGCAGCTTCTTATTCCAGGAAAGAGCTGAAATCTTAATGCTGTCCAGGATATTTAAAAAAACTGACAAAACAGACTGTGTTTTTCAGTAGCACGTTTAACGGTCGTTTATACAAATTATATTTAAGCACGCTTTTGTTCCAAAAACCAGATCATCTTCTGACGCACACAAACGCTACTGGGTCATACAATAAAGGCATTGGCTTCCAAGATTAGCGCATATTCCAGCATAATAGGTTGAAGCTTGACTGAGAGATTAGAGATGAATTCATTGCGAGGAAGGTAAACATGGCTCTGGGTACACTTTATCCTGCTGTTTCTCTTGTAATCCCCTTTAACTGCTTTTGGCTGTGCAGCTGTTAAATTAACAAGTGGAAAAAAAAGAATTTGAGCAAGAAATGGTTTCAGTTAAAAGAGCTGAAATGGGGGTCTGCTTTAAGATGTTTCACAATCTGTTAGCCCCCCCAGAGTTTTCAATGATCTTGAAAATAGCACAAGGCTTCATTAAATTTGACCCAACAGTGAAAGAAATGTAGTTAAATATTTAATGCAGCATTTAATAGCCTTTTCTTAAATTGGTAAGGTGGGAATCTATTGATTTTGATATAACTGCAGTACTGTAGCTCATTATGTCATGAAATATGATCGGTGAGTACTAAAACTTAGAGGATAACTATTTCATTTTTTACCCTCTGCTAAGCTTCTAAATTTGTAGCTTCAAGATTCAGCCTTGTTTTTTTCCCTGTGAATCCTCAACTTCTTAGATACATTATCATGTAATGTGCAATTGTTAGCATGATGCTTATAGTAGCCTAGAAGATTTATTTTTAAGAAAAACAAACAAACAAACAAACAAACAAAAAAAAAAACCTCACTCATTGACCTCCATTTGATGATCCTGGCTTTAGGGTGTAAGATGGAACTGTTTTTTCTAAGAGTTTATGTTTTGATGAATATTCTACACGGTTTCTAACAAAAACAAATGTTACATGTACACTACCAGTCAAAAGTTTGGACACACCTTCTAATTCAATGTTTATTTCTTTTGTATTTTTATTACACAAAAGACACTTCCTGTCTTAAAGTAATGATGGACTGTTGTTTCTCTTTACTTAGTTGAGCGGTTGTTGACATAATATGGATTACTCCAGT
>JAQQZR010000023.1:4993959-5008650 GCA_030068235.1 Notoglanidium macrostoma | reverse complement strand
TATATATATATATATATATATATATATATATATATATAGAGAGAGAGAGAGAGAGAGAGAGAGAGAGAGAGAGAGAGCGAGAGAGAGAGAGAGAGAGAGAGAGAGAGAGAGAGAGAGAGAGAGAGAGAGAGAGACCAAAAAGCAAATCAGAAGTAAACCTAATACATTTACTCAAACAAAAGCAAAGTGCAGACAGTGCATCTGTGATATACAGAACCGTTTCTATTGTGAGATATACTGCAAAGATTGGGTGAAGGAAAGAGGCATTTCAAAGTGAATGATGTGCGTAAATCGTATTTCCTTTTTCCAATTTACGACTATTTTGGGCAACTTTCAAGTCTTTGGTGTGGGTTTTTAAGATGTAGAGGTGTAGCTGGGCTGGAAATTTTGCTGAAAGCTTGCAGCTCTTGTTAATAATACGTTGCATTACCTCTTGTGTGTGTGTGCATGTGTGTATGCGCCTCCCTGGTGACGGAAACCACACCTGCTGCATCAAACACGGTTAAACAAAGTTACATTTTAAACCACTTAAAACGTTCTGCTCGACTGTGTGCTGGATGACTGTATGTTGTCAGATCTCAACTGCCTATTACAGGATACTCTAGAAATTCACTGGATAGTAGCCAGTAGCATAAGTCAATTGCGATTGTCTCTTGATATAATGTTGTTTAAGGCCATCCACATTAATGTAAAAATTTCATATAAATATTCCAAGCTCATGAATGAATGTGTTTTCTTACCTGTTTTAAAGGCAGAAGGTAATATAGTGGACACTTTGACTCCCCATGGCTCCAGCTCATGACGGAGTGTGTTAATGAAGAGGTTTAATGCCGCCTTTGAGGCCCCATAGGATGCCAGACATGGGAAGGGCTGTTCACCTGCAGGATCACATATGCACACACACGCACACACAGACAGAGTGAGTAAATATACCCCAAGAAATCACCATGATTTATTGGCCATTAAATCCGTTATCAAAGCCATTTGCTTATCTTCCCATTATTAGTACCACATGCATTAGATTTCATAAAACACACAATACAACCACTCTGTTCCTTTGAGTCCCTGTCCAGCCTTTTATGATGTACTTTTATTAGTGCACAGTTCTGTAGATAAATCTGGATAAGTTACAAAAAAAAAAAATTGCATAAGGTACACATGAAGAAAAGATTTAGCTTACTCTCCACACTTGATATAAGCGGAGAGTCTGTGTTCCAGATACACAGTGACAGCTGCTGATCCGACACATAATTGTGCTATTGTTTAGTGAAGTGTTTGCTCCTGACAGCAAGAACGAATCGACGAGATGGGACAGCGCCAGGACCAAATTACTCAGAAGTACAGAATGAGCACAGCTTGCTAGGGGTTAATTGCATATTGCACTGCTTTATATAAACATGTGGTTTTGCCCCAGGGATATGAGAAGTAAAACAGGGGGGGGTTGTGTTTCAAACAGTGCCAGCTTAACCGTTGACAGGATCTAAAGAACGTTTGAAAACACAGCCCACCTGTGAGGAGGCTTACTGGAATATTGCAGGGAGACATTTACATGGTAGCGTCTGTTGTTCTTAAGCGCCAAAAACACCCCTACTCTGCCCCCATTGCATAGTGAGATTCCTCTGATGGAGACATCTTTGTTTAACAGGGCCGGATGCCAGTATTTTATCCTGGACTCAGATAGCAGCATGCCAGACCGTAGCTTGAATTGGCGTGATGGTAGTAAACTAGGGGTGATAAGAATCGTTAACGTGGAAGGAAGGAAAGAAATGCCGCTTGCACCATGCTCGAGTTATCGGGTACATCTGAAAGCCAGACAAGAACTGTTCTCAGAGATCACTGAGCCCACATGAGTCAAAGACACATCAGGGAGATAAGAATCGAGATTGAATGTCAACCTCTAGATCTATTTTTACAGTGTTTAGAAATTTTTGGACATTTGGAAGAACTCCAGGTCTTTAAATGGGATGAGATAAAGTCTTACCCTGGTTTAAGAAGTGTGTGTGTGTGTGTGTGTGTGTGTGTGTCCATTACAGGTTTATTCTTCCTCCTTGTGGTTTCACAGTGGTTTGTAGTGAGATTTAATATGTAAATTTTATTTGTAAATGGGCTTTAAAGATTTAACAGGTGAACAGTGACTAATTCCAGATGCACTTGATGATCTTCTAATAGGATTCAAATGTGTCCAACTAGTGTCTGCTGGTAACCTTGTGATAATAAGTTAATGATAATAAGTGATTTAATGGACCTAATGAACCTGTGATATTTATATGTATACACGTCTGCACTTCAGGCTTTCTGTCACCAAATAAGAAATCACTGATACACAGACATTCAGGGTTATGGAGTCGATTGTGTGCCACAATTCTTAACCAAAAAGTAAACATCCACAAACAAAATGTTAAGTATTAAATTGTATAAGAATGAAATCAAACCTAGTTTGAAACCCTCACTTCCTTTTAGGATCGAAGCTCTAAGCCCATCTTTCAAGAAGCAATTGCAATTTAAATTTATAGTAAGGCTTTATGTTACACACTCTAATTATTGCTGATAACAAAAGTGAATTACTTTGGATTTTTTTTGCCAAAGCAGGAACAATAGCACCACCAGTAGTCAAGTAAACATACACAGAATGGTATGAAGTGAGAGTGGGGCTGATTTTTTTCTAGCCCAGATTGCAGAATCAGAGTATCAGTGACAGTGGTGTCAAGAGACAAGGTGTGATTACAAACTTGAAAAACTTGACTCACAAAATGGCGTCACTTCCCCGTCTTTTAATGAGAATGTTCCTAGGTGTACGTGAAATAGTTTTGTGCCTGTGATGAGACCAGCTGCTACAAGGCTCAAGCATTATGGTCTCCTAATAGTCAGGTGAGTTACTCTTAGGTTGTAGAATTTGTTTCAGCCCTCCCATTCAATATAATGGCCAGCTGTCACTGCGTCCTTTACAACTTTTTTGCCATTTCTTTAATGAATGTTGCATGTTTATACTTCAATAATAGAAGGTAATGCAAATTAGGTAAAGAGAAAATAAAATCATAAGTTATTGTGTTATATAAATGTCATTAAAGCATGCATTTCATGTCCAGCCTGGGATTTTAGTTGGGTATTATTGCTAGTTTCGTTTCAATGAAATGGCATGTTACATAGCGTGGGTGTCCATATGAGGTTGTGTAACTCCAGAAATTTTACTTGCATGTCTTCATCTAAGACAGTCTAACTCATGTTACAAAAATGGCAAGGAGAAAGTGCAACAAAGGGATAGAATAATTTTTAAGTTAAGTTTACCATTTTTAGATGATTAATTAAATAATTGCAGATTTTGTACTTATTTAAAACTTTTGATACAACAGTAACTCCATAAAACTGGCCAGACTGAACACTTCCTGGATTTGAAAGAACCATTGTAACTATTAGACCATGTTTAATGGTAAACTTTAGGCCAATTCCTATAAAAAGTGAAATCAGATCTATGTATGTGTGAATTGATGTGTGTGAGGATATACGTACCTGATGGACTGGAGATGGTCACTATCCGGCCTTTGTTTTGTCTCAGCAGAGGGAGGAAAGTATTGGTGACGCACAGGGTCCCGAAGAAATTTACCTCCATGCAGCCTCTGTAGTTTGACATGAGAGAGAGCTCGGCATCTCCAAAGTTCACACACACTCCTGCATTGTTCACCAGCGCCCACAGTCCTACAAGATACACAATGACACCATACTACATCTCAAAAATTGTGACTGTGACCTAACTATTAAGGGTGAATTAAAGCATTTCAACTTGTGGCTTATTATGATTATTTATTGTTATAAGATCATGATGCATGATCATGAGGAGTGTGAGGGAGTGTTTTAAAAGGTCAAAGGAGATGTACTGACGCGCTATCTTGTTTTATACTCCTACTAATTGCACTATGCTGGATATTCAGAGAATGAAATGATCAAGCACCAGAAATGACACGTTCTGTTTGATTTTCTTCTTAACAGGTTGAGAGACCGCACTTTGCTTGCACAATGTTTTCAGCTGTGACAGGCCAGGTGTTTTGTTTGCAGGCTTGGGCCTCTGGTTCTCTCTCTCTCTCTCTCTCTCTCTCTCTCTCTCTCTCTCTCCCCCCCCTCTCTCTCACTCACACACACACATACGTATATATATATACACACACATACTCATACAGTCCACCTACCTGCACTAATGCTTCCTGCATGTCTGCTTTGACTGACTGCAGTGTTTACAGATATCTGGAGTTGAGAAGAGTTATATTCAAGCAATGGACAAAACAGAGAAATAAACACTTATCTGTGGTTAATTAGCACTGTGCAAATGCCAAACATGCATAAAATGTGTTTGATGGCTTGTGGCTCTGGAGGAGAAACCGTGATGACTGTGGAGTGCTGGATCTATGATTTGTAGTGAACACTGGGAGTTTCTGTAATCACCCCAGAGCTGTTTCTTTGCCAAATGTATTACTAGATTGTTCATTGTTTTATGATGATAAGTTTATTTAGAGGAGTAACATTTATAGACCTTCAGAGAAAGCATAATATATAATAAAATGTTAGATTGAATATGTAAGAAATAAAATACGGCATGGCCTGCTGTTATAGAAAAATAATTAAAAACTTGGGTGGTATGATTTATTAATAACCGATACATAACTTTTTTCAACTATTTATAATTTTATGTTGTGGAACGTGTGTGGTGGACAAGCCCCACCAGCCACTGTCTTACTCTGTCTTGTCATGGTACAGAGAACCCAGCAAGCACAAAACCTGCAATTTTGCCTTTAATTTGTCACCTATCTGTATTATGTACTTGATTAGGAATGCGCAATGCATAACATCACACAGACGCAGGCCAAGAGCTACAGTTAACATCAAACATTAGAATGAGGAAAAATATGTGATCTCAGTGACTTTAACTGTGGGATTGTTATTGGTACCAGATAGACTGGCTTATGGATTTCAGAAACTGCTGATCTCCAGGGATTTTCATACACAATAGTCTCTAGAGTTTCACAGAATGGTACAAAAAACAAAAACAAAAACAAAAAAAAAAAGAAGAATGAGTGGCAGTTCGGCAGGTGGAAATGCATTACTGATAAGAGAGATCAGATGAGAATGACCAGACTGAGTCGAGCTGACAGGAAGGCTATTGTAACTCAAGTAACCACTCTTAGTCTCAAAAGTCAAACCTAGAGGCAGATGAGCCTCTCAGCAGAAAACCACATCAGGTTCCACTGCAATCAGCCAAGAACAGGAATGTGAGGCTACATTTGGCACAGGCTCACTGAAACAAAATCATTAATGACTGTAAAAGACTAGGCCAAGTGTTTCTGATATTCAGCTGTCCAATTTATAGAACCACTTTATCCTGGTCAGGGTTGTTGTGGAACCGAAACCTGTCCTAGGAGCAAGGAGGGAAATTTCAACTCGGATGGGATGTCAGTTAATCACAGGGCACCATGCACACACATTCATGCAACCAGTCACACCTTGGGGCAATTTAGACCAAGCTGATTTAACTACCAGTATGATTTTGTATTAATAAGCCTATAAAAGTATTCCACAGAAAAGCAATGACGTAACACCATATTTTTACTAAATTCTTACTCATCACTTAGACTGGAAAGTGCTTTAAGGGCACACACAAAGGCAGTCCAAAGGACATGTACCCTCTTGTAGCAAAAAAAATTGTGTTGTGGGAGATGAACATGCACTCGCATACCCTATATTCATTGTGTAAGAGAATGGGTTCCCCTCCAACAGCACAAGAGGGCACATGTCGTTTGTTATAACATGATATGGTTTCTTGATTTCTACTTACAACCTGATACGAGACTTTTCTGTGGAATGTTCCTTGTGTATTTACAATTGACATATAGTGCCATTTATCTTTTATCACCTTAAATGTCAGATTTGTCTGAAATGGGGGGAAAGTAAACGTGGGCTATTTGACTCTTAAGCTGGAAATAAGAAAGCTCTTTTCCTTATGTTTGGCATAGTAGGCAACTTGCACTTCACTTGAGTTTAAAAATAAAGTGTGCCATTGATACCCTGCCAAATCATACACATGGCTCAGCAAGAAGGCCATGCATTGTTAAGTGTCAATGACTTTTTCCAAATTCGAAGATTCCTAACATGTAAATGCACCCAGATGCTGTTTTTCCTCAAATGACTCCTGCAGTGTAAACAATAGTAGAGGAAGTCCTCCAAAGAGAGTAAATTTGTACTTGCCTTAAAAAGGTCATTGCTACTCTACAGTGTGTGTTCAAAGTTTTATTTATAACACACTGTTCCTGCCAAGAAATGAGACGGAACAGAGAGAAAACAAATAGGAAACAAAGAAGAGTATCTTTCTGCACAAAGGCGTTAAAGAAGTCCACCCTGGAACACACTGAAATATTTCTTATGTGCTTAGTGATTCTGGTGCTAGTTTGTTCTTTGTTGTTGTGTTTTTATTTATACCTGTGAGAAGTCGGTGCTTATGTGTCAATCTGACATCACCGGGTGACATTGCTAGTGCTTTTACAATGGGGTTTAATTTTAGCGAGCTCAAGCATGATAATAAAGCGACATGCATAGTTTTCATTCTTAGCTCCTGAATACACACTCACCAATGTTAAACACCACATTAATGAGAAAGTAAAAGTACAAGTAGAAGTGGTGTAAAGTTTGGAAAAAACATCCAACTCAAAGTTTCAGAATGTAATCCAGCTATACGACGCAGTTGCACTGAAGTACAGCAGACGTCCGGCTTGGCTAGTTAGCGTTTTATGAGATGATGAGCATGATGGTGTTGACAGGGCAGTACTTGCATGAAAGCTTGTGAGGAGGCAAGATAGCTGAACAATGTAAATACTAATGCGCCGCTGCATCTCTGCATCTTTAGGTAGAGCAGGCACCAATATCAGACAATGGAATTGTGGGTAATTTGCATAGGTGCTGGGTCATGTTTTCAAATGCACTTGTGTGAACTCTCACCTTTGATGCCCAGCTTGGCCTTGGTGTTGAGCAGAGCCTGTTGAACCTGCTGTGGCTGAGTGATGTCCACCTGAAGCAAGGTCAAGCGAGGAGAGCAGCTACTCCTTAGACGCTTCGCCCCCTCACCATCCACATCCAATACCGTGGCAAACACCTGGAACCCCATAGCATCCAGACATCTTGCCGTGGCATGCCCAAACCCTGAGTCACACCCTTCAGATGGAGAGAGAGAGAGAGAGAGAGAGAGAGAGAGAGAGAGAGAAAGTGTTAGACTCAGCTGAATAAACACAAGTGAGCCGATTCAACCTCTGAATGTCTACTTGATGTAAATATTGAGTAAATCTTATAATCCCTTACACTGCTGCACAATATATGATATGATATGGATGCTGGATACTGGATACTTCTTCTTCTTCTTCTTCTTCTTATTATTATTATTATTACTTATGTAGCTGATTGGATGTTAAAGGTTTTATTCTAGTTTCTGGTAAAGCAGTTTATCTGTATAATATGTTGCATTAAATATATTAATGAATATTTAGTTTGGCTGCTGCAAATGTGAAAGACAGAGCTGGTGGTAAATGTGTAGCGTTTATTCAGAAAGGAAATTTTTCAAAATTCTTTCAAAACACTTCCCCAAAACAGTCTATGTTTAAGTTTCACATTACTTTCAAAGGATAATCTAACATGGACCTTGCAGATTTGTACCTAAGAATGCTGCTGTAATCATAAAGAGGTGCTGTACTCATCGCAGGACTCTTATTCACAATATGCTCATACCGAACATCCTTTCAACACACTTAATACTGTTTGCTTTACTCTTCTACACCTGTGCACCATACTGATTTATAATCGCACTATCTGGTGTCACCTAGAAGAGGATGGGTTCTCTTTTGTTTCTGTTTTCTTCCTCATGTCATCTCAGGGAGCTTTGCCGCTGTTGCCTTGTTCTACAATCGGAAATTTCTGCAAATTTGCTTTGTGGCTATGGCTATTGTTAAAAGTGCTATATAAATAAAATTGATTTGAATTGAATCTTAGAAATACAATAAACATTTACATTTATGGCATTTGGCAGATGCCAAATCCAGAGCAACTTACAGATACGCTTTGAAGTCTCCACTAACAAATACATCACCAGGTTCACTAGGTTACAGACCAAGAATACAACTTGTCTAAAAACTTTGTTGGGGAGGTAATATAGTAAGAAAAACATACAGACAATGCATTGTTAAGTTACAGTGCTAATTTAAGAACTTAAGGAGGAAGTAGGTCTTTAGATTTTGTTTGAAGACTGCCAGTAACTCAGCCGTTTGGACATCTAAGTGAAGTTCATTCCACCATCTAAGTGAGTGCCCTGTGTGAATAGAAAAGGGCAAATCCATCTTTGTGGCCATGTTGTGCCACAAATTCATGAGGCTGGACAAGGGGAGGAGGTTGTTCTCTGATGATAGATGATAGATAGATGATAGATCTCTCTGTTGATGATCGATAGCGTATTTGAGGATTTTAGAAAGAAAAGAAAGAAGTGATACTGGTTGGCGGTTGCTAATGTCTGAGGGATCCAGAATGGGCTTCTTCAGGATCTGAATGGATCTTGCTCTCTTGACTGCAGTTGATACAAGACCAGATGTTATGCAGCCATTGATAATAGTAGTGATAAAGGGGAGGAGGTCTTGTGAGATTGTCTGGAGCATTGTAGAAGGGATTGGATTCAATGGGTAGGTGGTAGGATGACAAGCCAAGACGACTTGCAGGATCTCTTCTGTTGCTAGATTAGAAAAAAATGTGCCAGTGAAAGATAAGGGTGAGTGTGTATTGTAGGAGTTGGGGAAGGAGTGAAGGTCTGGTAAAGTTTCCCATTTTAAAACATGCACAGTTTGAAGTCACTTCAGATGAGTATTTGGACAGGAGAGTGTGGTAAGAGACATGATCTGTTTCCAGTTGTGATTTCTTCCACTTTCTCTGTGCTGATTTTAATTCTATCCAATTGCTAAATAACACATTCAATAGCTAATGAACAGAGCAAGAAATCTTCCTGGGTTTAGAAGATAGAGGAGGTCCATAGATGAGAAAAGTAGTTAGGGTCTATAAGGGATGATAGGGGGCATGAAGCTATGGAGGATGGGGAGATAGAGTGGAGGTTTTTTGGTAAGTAGGAGAGAAATATTGAAAGCTGGTTTTAGGCAGGATAGGGAGAGTGATGGTGAAGGATACCAAGTGAAGACTGGAGATGTGGAGTACGGTAGCATTGATGTCTGTAGCTGGAGAGGGGCTGCTGAAGACCAGGTCCAGGGCATTTCCTCCCTTTTGTGTGGGACAGCAAATGTTGCATATCAGGGAGAAGAAATGCAGAAGAGGGAAAAGACAAGAGGACTAGAGCTTGTCAGAAGGGAGGTTGAATCTCTGAGGACAGTGCTATTGGTAGGGAAAAGACTGAGGAACATGTTGATTTCTTTAAGAAAGTTTTCTAGGGGACAAGGATGATAATGATGAGAAAGTTGATTGGAGAAGTAGCTGTGACTGCATGGAATTTGAAGGATGAGAGGTTGATCTGTACCACTACCCCTGCCAGTTTCATGTGGAATGTGAGAGAAAGCATAAGCAGTGGATAGAGTTTTATGGATATATCCAGGTCTCAGTTAGAGCCCGAATGTCAAGAGGGTAATGGGAAGCTAAAGGTGAGATTAAATCAGCTTTTTTTTTGTAGAAAACTGGGAGTTCCAGAGTCCTCCTACCACTGCTACTGAAAACCTGGCCTCCGGTTTGTGGATGAGAGCTTCTGGGTCTATGAGATGTGACGACAGAGATAAGGCACATGTCCGCAGCCTAGTGGGAACTGAGTGGGAACAGGTAACCGTAGTTGAACAAGAAATGATAAACACTACTAAGCTGAGCACTTTATATCTAAATTTATGCTTCTAATTGTTGCAGAATATGCTGATGGCTACTGTAATATTGATTTAACATTGAGTTACTGCACAGAATAGATATGAAAGACAAAGCTGGAGATACTTAAAAGAAGGTCAGGGTGAATGAAAAACTCCAACAGGTCAAGGTACCTGTGTGAAGGCATAATACAAATCTTTCTCACGGCTGCCCTGTGATCATCAACACAAGCTTGTGAATAATGTTTTGAAAAACATGCCCACACACACAACACGCTCGCAATGTGTGACTGGTCACATGCTGGCAACAGATGCATTATAACACATTTATGAGAAATCAAACACCCCGTTGCTATAAGCGGATAAATGTATAAACCCTGCTGGACTTTTAACCTCAGCGGACCGACTGGAGCGGAAGAAGGAACAACAAGGAAGCAAGAAAATTCCCACCTCTTCTGACCTCTGATCTTTTCTCTGTTTACTCTATGAACACTCCTTCATAAATACAATAGATCAATTTTTATCACAAGATCTCTGGATGAGATTATGGAATGTGCAATAAAAAGGTTGTAAGCTAGTGATTCTGAAGAAAATGTATGCATCCATAAATTTGGATTTTACAGCACGTTACACCGGGCCATCACATTTTCTCTGGTGTTATATGTGCTTGCGTGCAAAAGTGTTCAATTCTATACACACACACTGAAGCTGTTTTTATAATAAGGCCACGCACATGATTTCAAACACACATTTATCTCAAGGTGCTCTGAGGACACGGTACAAGCTGCCAGCTCTTTCACCCATTCATTCCACTCCGTATCGAATCGAGTAAATGTACACACAGTTTCTTCAGATGTGTTCCAAAGCTGTGTGTGTGTGTGGGAGTAGAACAGGTATGCCGCAAAGATTAATGGCTAAACATTGCTACTGTTCCAAATCAAGCATTCAGTGTTAGATTAATGAATAATGACTATTGATTTATTTCTCAAAACTAAGGCGAAAAACATGTCTGATGTTTTTTGGTTTTATCATTTATCCTTTTTATTGCATATATACTGAACTGTAAAGTTTTTAAATAGCCATGGATTCTGGTCATTTGCAATAACTATAGTTTAATAATAAGGAAACAGTAAAACACTTCAGGGTGTGCTGTTATTGGAAAATAATCAATGACTGGGTGGAGTTACTGTTACCACCCTGCAGTTAACTATTTTCCAAAACCAGCACGTCCCAAAGTGATTTATTCTTGGATCACGAAGGCAATTTTCCAGGGATTGTATTTTATGATTACTTAAAGAATGACAAGGTCAGTTTATAGTTAAATTTAATGTTTTTGAACTTCCCCTGCCTTAAAGACTTTCTCAAGGTGGAAAATGTACAGTTTTTATTTTTTCCACTGACACTGGAGACTCCTTCCATAATTGTTATACATAATGTTAAAACCTTACTTCTTTGTTAAATATACAAACAAATAATAAAAAAAAGGTACTGTATATTTTTAGGTTTCTGTGAATTTTTTTGTGTCGGTTATTACTGTAGAAACAATAACATATTAGCTAAGGTTTTGCACAAATGTTAAGTATTGGAAATGACCTCAAATCCATTTCACAATGTGAAGAAAGCGTAAATGTATTTTAACTTGCAAGACTTAAAATTTTCCTGCAATTGCCATGAAAAATGTAAAAACCACCAACTAGTTTGAATGAATAGGCTCGATAGCTAGATAACATTCATTCATTCATTCATTCCTGCTTTATCCTGGTCAGGATGATGGTGGACGCAGAGCCTATTCCAACACTTTTGTAGGTTTGATAGCCTTTTGATGTTTTCTATTTATGATCCGTTCTGGTGATTTAGGTTTCAACAAACAACTAGTGCTTCCATCCTCCTTCCTCTGCTAACTGACAGAATTTTAGTTTAGCCATTCTGTGAAAGCAATAATCAGTCATTTTATTTCCAGGAACTGGTTTGTTTGTCTCCTCCTCTTGGTGTTTTTCTAAAAAACATTGCCACCAAATTACTTACATATGCATTACCGGGATTAAAATGCCTAAAAACTATTGCTAGATGGGGAGCTTTCTGATTTGTCTGGCAACATGACTGACAAGCGACCAGACACACCTCCTTGACCATATTGGTTCAAATGCAGGTAGTCCACATCAAGCAGCAACCAGAGAGATGTCATCCTTTGAGAAAATATTGAATGTTTGATTAAGAAACCATGTTGTGATGAGAAGCTTGAGAAATATTTTTAAAATTGTCCTGGCATAAAATCACTTATGGCACCTTTAAGGCTCAGGAATAAATGAATGTCATGTATATGTGAATCATCTCATCTAATTTTTGCTCGATCCTTCCTTATTTTATATCTGATATCTATATCAACTTTACATCTGTTGACTTTGTTGGGTAGGTGACTGGTGACCTACAGCCATGGCTGTGTCTGACTGTGTAAAGTTCAAATCCAAATACCAAGCTAATACTGTTGGTCCCTTAACATTTAGATCACTCGTAAGTCACTTTGGCTGAACAGGTCAGCCAAATAATTATTTTGTAACGTGTAGAAAGATAGATGATGCGAAAGAGGTATTTATATTTCAGGAAAACGGTTTACTGTATCGCTGGACTTGGAGATGAACTGCGTTCTGGAGCTTCTCCAGGGACATTGAGTAAAGGAAAGGCATGCCAAAACTCTGAAGGAGTAGCAGCAATGCACATACACACATGCTCACACTCACGTACATCTCTTCTCATCATTTTCACACTCTCGGTCTCTCCCTCCTTGGTTCATCGGTATTTGCTACAAATTGTTCATTTGCTTCCATGTTATTCTTTGTGTACACTGAAACAGTATCATAGCAGCACAAGCTCCAACAAGGGGATTGGCACTAAACAGCTCGCACTTATGCAACAGATTTATAGTAGTCTCATTAGTCATAGTTTTGAGGGTTCCAGTACACCTACACTTAAAAAAATGCTGCCTTCGAATTTATTGAATTGATTTAATTAAATGTGTTCCATGGATGTAGCTAAAGAGTGCAATCCTAGCATCAAGCATGCTTTACCGACGTAAGACCTTCTTCTTCTTCTTCTTCTTCTTCTTCTTCTTCTTCTTCTTCTTCTTCTTCTTCCCATTGTCGTATGATGTGAACTTTGTAAATCTTGCTATGATATGCTATTCTGAATAACAACAGAACACCCACTACAAATTTGAAAGTTCATTTAAAGATTATCCGACAGCAAGGATCATGCGTTGCAGGAATACGAAAATTTGCTCGCTAAAACAGACGAAATCTGAAGATAAGAACAGCAGGAGAAACAGATCTTTTAAAGTAGTGAGAGATGAAGGTCATATGGCAAACTCCTGTTCCTAGACAGCGCTGGCTGAATGTGTGGTTAATTCGATGTGCACTCAATTCAAGCAGCTGTTTGACTTAGTCTCTTTGGTATTCCAGCTCGACTCACCTCCTGCCTCAATAAGAGTTTTACCTTTTTTTTTTTTTTTTATAATTTCCAGTGGTGGGTGACGTACAACAAATATTAGACACGTTAACATGATTTATGTGGGTAATAAAAAAAAAAGCCAGCAGGCATCCTGTGTTTTGTGTATAAACTCTCAGCAGTGAAGTATTTTCTGTCTTCACTTGTGTCCATGCTAAAATTAAATGATTACACTGTAGGTGTTAAATCAGCAGTGGGGATTTTGCTGGGAGTGACTCCGTCCAGCACAGCAGTTTGTGTGCCAAGTCTTGGCAGCTTGCTTGTGTGCGCGCGCGTGTGTGTGTGTGTTCTAAGAAATGGTGTAACATGTATATGCAATGAGTAAGTGCACTGCACATGTAAACATTTTTGGCTTGGGATCCACGAACCCAGTGGACTTTCCTACACTGAAGATAAAACCAAGCAGAAAAGGGAAAAAAAGTGCATAAAAGCAGGGATTTAGTTTTGTTGCCATGCCAGTAGACAGCCTTTTAGGGATTTAAGGAACCCAAATGAGACCCCGCTCCTAAACCAGGGCTATAATCTCCTTTAAATGATCTCAGTCCCAAACACCTTAATTAAATTAACAAAATGACAACAAGTTTTAAACCAAGGACACTGATAATAGTCATTTTGTTTATATACAGTTGAAACAGCAGCGTTTTGACTCCACAATGTAGGTCACCTATATCTCATAACTCTTTCTCCATCACTGCGTGACGCCCTGCCTTCTCGTAGTGTAGCCTAATTTACCTACAGAGGAAAAATAGAAACAAAGTTCAAAGCTTCATTCAGTGTGTGTGTGTGTGTGTGTGTGTGTGTGTGTGTGTGTGTGAGTCAGGAAGCAAGAAAGAGATAAGCACAAAATGAGGGTGGAAAAACAAACACATTTCTACGCTGCCACAGTCAGAGTAACCTACATTTAGTGCATCAAGAGCAGAGTTGTGCATTTGTTTCTCGATATGTAACAGCAGACATGAACTTTATAGCAGAGGACTCTGAGTGTCAGGTGGCACTTACTAGCATTTTTGATGCTTCTCTATGCCTCACCTCAAAGCAGAGAGTCACTGCTACCAGAAGTAAACTTCATTGCATGCAAATAAAACAATTATTTTCCTGGAACTTTGTTTTAGTCTATAGAAGGAACAGTTTAGGGCAGTTGTTGCTTCATGGGAAATATATATTATTCATATTTTACACATATTGGAGCTCAGGACTCTTCCACACACTTCCTTGCTTCTGCATGTCTAATGAGGTGTTTGTAGCTGTTCTGGGGATCAGAAAAAGTGAACAATAAGTATCTAAATGAAAGTTATGGTCACTAGAGTAGGATTATTCCAACACA
>JAQQZR010000023.1:4974697-4989729 GCA_030068235.1 Notoglanidium macrostoma | reverse complement strand
AACTATTCTCTACCACCGTCCAATCAACTAGCTAACTATTCTCTACCACCGTCCAATCAACTAGCTAACTATTCTCTACCACCGTCCAATCAACTAGCTAACTATTCTCTCCCACCGTCCAATCAACTAGCTAACTATTCTCTACCACCGTCCAATCAACTAGCTAACTATTCTCTACCACCATCCAATCAACTAGCTAACTATTCTCTACCACCATTCAATCAACTAGCTAACTATTCTCTACCACCATTCAATCAACTAGCTAACTATTCTCTACCACCATTCAATCAACTAGCTAACTATTCTCTACCACCATCCAATCAACTAGCTAACTATTCTCTACCATCATTCAATCAACTAGCTAACTATTCTCTACCACCATCCAATCAACTTGCTAACTATTCTCTACCACCGTCCAAGCTACATGGACTATTCTTTACCACCATCTAAACTTTGCTTGTGTTTCCATAAGAGGAAGCATACAGTAGTGGTAATGAGCTGAAAGTGATGAGGGGATTAAGAAAGAAAGAAAACAACAAATAACATGACTGCAGATAGAAGAAGAAAGAAAGAAAGAAAGAAAATGACAAATAGCATGAGTAAAGAAAGAAAGAAAGAAAAGGAAAACAACAAATAGCATGAGTACAGAAAGAGTACAGAAAGAAAGAAAGAAAGAAAGAAAGAAAGAAAGAAAGAAAGAAAGAAAGAAAGAAAGAAAGAAAGAAAGAAAGAAAGATTGTGGTTCCTCCATGGTGTGATGGTTTGGTTTGCTGTTTGATTTAAAATCCTCTACAGTTCACAGTCCAGAGACAAATCTAAAATTGTGCTAGTTAAATAAATGAATCCCACTCACTCCCGCAGTTATTTTTATTTTCTAATGAACATCTTATCTTTACTGTCCCATCATTCAACAGCATTATAATGGGCTTTTAAAAACCTGCTCCTGCTCACTTCAGAGTAAAAATGTCCCATGCAATCCCACATCTACATTACAGACTGAAAACACTTAAAAACTGAACGTACTTAATTACAGATCCCTATGACCAAGTCCTGTGTTAGTCATGTGCTAGCCCACATCCTGTCAAACATGGTGGCGTAAACTGGGGACAGAAAGAATAGATTAAAACCGATTTTATCTGTCACATAAACACTAGATTAGAAGTCACATAAAGATTGAACAATGCTGCTCTTTATCAGGTGCTATGAGTCTCAAGTGAGTTCCAGTCTTCTTCCACGTAGCGCGTAATCCGATTCCTGGTAGTGTGATCAAAGCAAACAAAAAGGAAAATGTGGCACAACCTCCAGCATGAACGCCCCTGCACCTTCTGCCCCCCGACAAACAAGTGAATCAAGTGTGAAGCCTCATTCTCATGCCACTGTGACCCAGAGAGATGTGACTTCACATTGTGAAGACGCCTGACCGCATTATTATAATCGAATGATCTGGTCTAAAATTGACACGAAGCGCGGATGAGTCAGGGGACGCTTTATTTAGCTGCACAACAGGGGCAACTCAGGCATGGTTCTGGGTTGTTTTTTTTGGCAACCATTTGGAAAATCATGCATTCGTGCACTGAAAGGATTTACATATGAAACTGTATTAAGTATTATCCCTATTTGTACCGAATAATATTCAGTCGTCACTCTTTTAACAAGAAAAAATGTATCAACCTGCTGGAAGCCCTCCAACATGATTAACTCGTAGCAGAGTTTTAGAACATTTTGTTCGGTCACATCTTTCCTCTTTGTGAAATTATTTTTTGGGTCAGTGGGATGAAGGTTAATTGCTAGACCTAGATACCACCCAGGTCCCTTCCATAAATTGCCCTGAGGTTTCCTTTCATTCCTTTATATGAATGAGTACGTTTAGTGGAAGCTGAGTGTAAAAAACAATAATTACATTACAATATGTACAGTATTTACAGTATACACACACATACACACACTTACTATATTCCTAGAATTTAACAGAATGACGCATGTGTGTTTCTATTTCTGCTTGAAAGGTAGAGGTCACTTGGCTCCATGCCAAAAAAATCTTGAAAAGACTAAAGAGAAAGACTTTTCCTGGAAGCCCTTTTTTAACTGGGTTGGACTTTTAGTTCTGGCTGCAGAGGGGCATAAACAGTGGCTGGTCAGCTGTACAATAACAACCAAGCAACACACCCTTTCTCTCCCACCTCCAGCCGGATGCCGGACATCCAAAGCTGGAGAGATCTCACATCACATGATCACCAAATGCTGATTTGTGTGTTATGAGCTTCATTAAGGATGGTCCAAATTGCCCAAATGAAAGAGATACAATGGCTTGAACAATTTAACAATTACAATTTAACAGAGTTAAATCTTGTCATGCAAAACTGAAGGGTATTTCAGAAGTAACTAAAAAGGTCATTTGCTTACACACGGATAAAGAGACACTGAGTCACCAGTTTATTGCTTTATAGAAGCCATAATCAATAAAGTTCAATAGATAGCTAGGTCAATACACACAATGGAAATTACTCACTATTCAGACTTCTAAGAAGGTATTTAAGATGATTTTTATCATTCTAGTCACCTGAAAAAGTTTACAACGCCACGTCACGTTTTTCATGACTAGATTTCTCAGGCCAGGAGTTACTCAGTCACGCCCTTTAAATCACACTGGATTTTAATCTTACAAAAAGTGAGATGGATGAAAATACTGTCTGCTGGAAGAAAGTGCACGATATGGTTTAATGCAACCACAAGATAATATGGTTTTGGTTTATTTCCTGGTATGTATTTTGGATGGATGTCTTTTTTTTATTTCTCTGCATGTTAAATTTGCAGGTTAAGTTAGTGTTCAGAACTGTAGTTTATAGTTCATAATTCATCCATCCATCCATCCATTATCTATACCGCTTTATCCATCTGGGTCGCGGGGGGGAAGCTGGAGCCAATCCCAGCAGTCGTTTCGGGCAAGAGGCAGGGTACACCCTGGGCAGGTCGCCAGTCCACCACAGGGCCAACACACACACACACACACACACACACACACACACACACACACACACACACGCTCGAATTCACACCAGTTAACCAGTAGCCAGTCAACCTAATCTGCATGTCTTTGGACTGTGGGAGGAAACCATAGCACCCGGAGGAAACCCACGCATGCACGGGGAGAACATGCAAACTCCACACAGAAAGGCACCCTGAATAACCCAGGACCTTCTTGCTGTGAGACGACTGTGCTAACCACTGCACCACCGTGCCGCCTAGTTCATAATTCTACTGTGAAAATTACACTCATTTTCCATACCTCTTTATCCATTGTGGGTTGCGGGGAAGCTTGAGCGAATCCCAGCCTACTACGGGTGAGCGGTGAGGTACACCCTGGACAGGTCGTCAATGCATCGCAGGGCCTGTAAAAATTACAGTGCTGCATAAAATGATGATACTTAATAAAAGTACTGTCTCAGATTAAAATACTGTCTCTGACAAGTGTTCCTGAGATTGAGCTGAGCAAGAATGTATATGAAATTGGGATATATCCTTCTGGGATCAGTAGACATATATGAATTAGTATGACAAATTTAATATTGCTTTCATATGACGACAGGTTTTTGTGTGTCCTAAACATACAAATGTGGTCTAAAATGGTCTTGGTGGTGCTGGACTTCATACAATTGCTGATGAGGATAAATAAAAGTGCTTAAGGTTGATCTATTAGCAGAAATTGCTTATAGTATGGAATATAGTATTCATAATTATGTTTTCATTAATTTATAATTACCTGTAATTGCGAATCATTGTGTTTTTGTAAGCTTAAAATGAACCCTGTAGACATACATACATAGAGAGCAGGTCCACGTCCATGGAGCCGCCATGTTGTGCTGCTACAGTAGCCCAGAATGGACAAACCTCTAAAGTGCAGCTTCTGCGTTTAGCATTTTTACACGTGGCAGTATGAATATGTAAGGAAGTGTCAGAAGGATGACAAAGAAAAAAAAGTAAAAGGAAGAATAAATATGATTGATCAGTATTTGCTGTTGATGGCTAACAAATTTGAGAACCCACATTTTGAAAAATGAAGGATCATATTTATTATTTAGCACATGAAAAAGGCAGCATGAAGTACTTGGAAGTACACTGTGGGCACCTGACAGCCACAATACCTTCTAATATGCTTGGAAAGGTAAAGGTAAAGGTAAAGGAGGAGCATTCAGTTGGTTGCAATCAACAGAATCCTATATAGTGGGTCTTTAAAGGTAAAAAAAAAACAAAAACACCAATATACAGTCAAATGTCTTAAGGTGAATTTTTTTTTTTTGTGTGTGTGTGGAACCAAGCACAACAGCACCACCAGTGGTTGCAAGAGCAATGCTATGAAGAAGTGACCATGGTGCTGATTTCTTTCTAGCCCAGACTGTAGATTTATGTGTTTATCAGTTACAGTCACGTAAGGTTATAACACTGATATTAAACTGTTTTTAAATTTTTTAAAATGTTTTTTATGACACTGTCTCGTCCTTGCTTGGAATTGGTGTCTAATTCGCTCCCTTTTTAGAACCCATCATGTTCCAGCAGCTGGTTGTCATTGGAAGATCTCAAATCTCACACACATTGCACCTGCCTAATACTTTGTGATTTGTTGGTGGTTCCTTTCCAGCTGTCTATTTAAAGCTCATAAAATCCCTGTGTAGATCATCGATTTGCTTTGACGTGTGTGTATTTTGATTTCGATGCATGATCCTCTGCCTGTTGAACTTGATTGTGCTTTGCCCTTTGGAGTTGGTTGTTTAAGTTTATATATATCTTATATACCTATATCTTATAGATACCTAGAATCCAAGATGGCGGCGCGGCAGTAGCACACAGCGGCCACTCCGGATCCAAAATGGTGCTATTTTGTTTCTTATTGCGACTGTCTTGTGATGTCTGCACTGTCTGCAGTATTTGCACATTTTGCACACTTGCACTTCATGTTGTCTTTGCACTGTTTGCACATATTTGCAACTTTATGTTGTCTTCTGTTGCACACGTGTACCTTTGTACTTCTGTGTTGTCCTATATGTAGCACCTTGGTCCTGGAGGACTTTGTCTCATTTCACTATGTGCTGTATCATCTGTATATGGTTGAAATGACAATAAAAGCCACTTGGAACTTGATCTTGTAAATAACACACACACACACACACACAAATAACCACTTTTGTAAATAATACATTGTAAATAGTGGTTAGTATGATGTCAAGGCGATTTGTGTTTAATCATTTTTCTCCTGGTTTTGGGTTAGTTATGGAGTGAGGAAATACATTGTACTTTCGGTCCTTTTTTGTGGTTTGGTTGTTTGTTCCTTTTCTGTATAGTAAGAGAGATTTTTATTTATTATTTTGGTCTAGTTGCCTTCTGAAGCTTAAAACCACTTCCTGAAAATAAATAAACAGTAAAGATACACAGCAAAAGCATTCTTGGTCTCATCACTCCTTTATACAATATATGGCCAATAGTTGGACACCTGATGGTCACACCCATATGTGGATCTTTCCCAAACTGTTGTAATAAAGTTATAAGCATACAACTATACAGGATGGCTTTTTATGCCGTAGCGTTAAGATTTCCCTTCATTGGAACTAAAGGGTCAATCCTAAACCTGTTCCAGCATGACAATGCCCCTGTGCACAAAGTGAGATTATTTATTAGTGTTCTGGTCTACATGACATAGTTATGACTTGTGTAGGATAAGTTATTGTAAAGAACATTTCATACCGATTCTGGTTTATCTTGTACTCACCGTGTCCTGGTACGCAATGTACTTAGTTCTCACCATTTGTTTCACATTATGTCTTTTATCTATTTCTATGGGATTGTACTCTGAACCCTGTGTCTGTTTGCTCATTCTCCAACGTGCACAAGGAGGAAGGGAGAGAGACGGTTTCTGAGTCTGATAGAGATTTACCCTGATTTACCATGTCTAACAATAACAGTAAAGGGGGGCTAAAGATGGAATGGCATGTTCAAAAATTGCATATGTAACGGTCAAGTGTTTACAAACTTTGGGGCATATATTGTAGGTTGCAGCCTGACCTAGACAGGGCCATCACACCTCCCTAAAAGTTTAGCAGTGATTGAGAAGGCACATGTGGAATAAAGTCAGACTTGGGGAATAACGGAATACATGGAATGGTGTTATGTAATTAGAATACAAAAATAGGTAAGATTATTCCATTATAATTACAGAAAATACAATTAGTAAAAATAGAGAATAATTACAGGATTGAAATATTATGAAATACATAAGGGCTGCAACAACTAATCAACAAAATCAATAAAAACAATAAGAAAAATAATTCCCAATAATTTCATTATTGAACTGCAATATCTCCAGTTTCTCTGAATCTTTTGATGATGTTATGCACTGTAGATGATGAGAATTTTAAAGAATTCCACAATCTTTTTATGCACTCTTTCACAGATTGGAGAGCCTCTGCCCATATTTACTTCTGAGACACTCTGCCTCTCTCAGACATCCCTTTTATAGCTAATCATGTTACAGACCTGATCTCAATTAACTTAATTAGTTGCTAGATGTTCTCCCAGCTGAAACTTTTTAAACTTTCTTGTTTTTTTTAGCTGTTTGTTGCCCCCATGACAACTATTTTGACCTGTAGCAGGCATCAAATTTCAAATGTACTCATTTAGTGGATAAAGGTGTACCATTGACCAGTTTGAACATTTGTTATGTTATCTATGTTCTGTTGTGAATATAATATTGGCTCATGTGATTTGAAAGTCTTTTAGTTTTCATTTTATTCAACTCCAAAGAACGTCCCAACTTTTCTGGAATTCTGGTTGTATATTCAGTACCTTTCATATATAAATGCTTAAACGGAATGAGTATCAACATTCAGTTGGTCGACATGAGCACTTGATACTATTCTCATGCTGTGACAGATTATCTGATAAATGTCACTATTCTTGTAATTATTGATTTAATTAACCTATTTAAGAAAAAGTTCCTTAGTAGTCCTGGGATTTTAATTAAATATCTTTTGTATATATTTAAAAAAAAAACAAAAAAAAAACAATTGAAGAATCAAGGGAAGGTTATTCAATTAACACCTTAAAAATAGTCAAATAAAAAATAATTATCAAGAAAAAAAATGGTTGCAGTTGCAGCCCTAAATAAGAATGATATACTACATGCACATGTGAACACAACACTTCACGAGTCTCACATCACCATTCTGCTCTCAAGTGAAATCAGAGTTAATCACATAGTCACCAATTCATTATCATGGCCTCTGGTGAAAGTGTGTTCACTGGGTGGAAATTTCACCACTATTTTGTCTTTAGAGAAATAAAGGGGAGCAACATCACAGTACAGTGCAAGTTCTTCCTTCCAGCTGAGAAAATGCTGTCATCATCCACATATCTGGTATTGAGGTAATCCAAAAGTAACGGAGATTAATCAGTTACATTACTGTAATTTTGTGGTAATTAGATTAAGTTACTGACTACATTATTTAGCATGTAATTAGTAATTGTATCAGAAAACATTCTTAAATTAATCCTCCCAACCCTGATTATAGTCATCGGTGTGACTATAATCGAGGCGGATTACTTACCGTCATTCTTTTTTCCTCAAAGATGCCTTTGTAGATGAAATGAAAGGTAAATAGACTAAATACACAACATTTTTTTTGTTTAAACGTGATGCCTGTACCAGTGACCTGTGCTGTCTAAGCTAGCCACAATGGAGTGGATATTGAGATTTTGTAGAGATGTGTGCCACAGATTTGGTCTGAAACAATTCTCTTTATCCTGTACTCTCACAGGAGCTCTTTATCCTGTACTCTACAGGCTGAGCAATAGCTTTGTAAAACATGCATGGCTGATACCTCACAGGATGTTCAAATGTCCCACTGTGTTTATCTGACATCTGGAAACAATCCTAGCAAGACAACAGATTAACTCCCAAAACATGCATGTTGCAAAATGAGGAGCTAAGAATAGGAATAATAGCTGTTTGATCTTGTGTTGGCTAGCATTAAAAACTGTTGTATTAAGCTTTATTAAAGCCAAACCCTTAAATGGAATAGAGCAATTTCATTAAAATATGGCGAGGCACTAGAAAGCATAATGGCAAATGGGATTCATTGCCTGCCAGGATTGAAAAAATCTGGTCTAAAAAGGCTTGAAAAAAAAATGCTGGCACTGCCAAGTATTTCCTTTTGGCTAGCTTTTTGTCATTGTAATGATGGTGTGGATTTTTCAAGTCAGTTATTTTGGCTGCTCAAGCAGGATCAGACATAAAATGTCATTTACATTGATCATTTCCAAATAATCATTATGCCAACAATTTCATGTCAAACCCTAAACCAGTGATGACACCAAGGAAATGTATAATTAGATGAGGGATAATCACATCATAATCACAGTATAATTCTGTTCTTTTAGCCACAAAAGACGAAAAAATAAATAAAAAAATTTGTGGATCTTAGTTGTATTTTTTTTCAGTCAAGCTTATGTAAGGCCTGGATACTGAACTGCTATACTAGGGGTGTGATGATACTATGACACAATGACACTATGTATCTGTATCTGTTTAGTGCTCAAAATTTATGATTATTATTATTATTATTATAAAATATGAATTGCACCAATATGAACCTGGAATTACTGGGGAAAAACTGAGAGGTACAAATGCCAGCACTGTTTTGTGTATGTCATGTCATGACTATATGTCATCATGGTATGTGAATTGTGGCACTTCCTGAATCTCAGCTACATCACTTGAATTCTTAAAGGGGCTGGCTCTCACATCCCAGAGTCCTCAGCTCCTAGTAGAGAGTCACCATTTTCAATGTCATCGATATTCCAAAAACAATACACAACAATCCGGCAACGTCCTAGGCCATAGATCTTAAATTGTAATGTGAAATTGAAGACATTTTGTCAAAGTATCTATATATTAAATTCTTTTGGCTAATCTATTCCATTTTGGCATGGTTATTCTGTATGTAATGGACTGGAATCATGCTGGTCCGTCTCACAGACAGCTGGGAAGGAAAGAAAAGATCAGACATATTTTGCTCAAAGCTTACACGTGAATGAGGAAGCAGCTTTTGCTGCACTGAGAGCTAGCAGGTAATGGTCATGTGCTTTCAAAACAAATACAACAAACTGGATTCTGGGAAGTGTGACCGGCCCCTTAATATGGTCTCTAATAGCCACGTGTACGGGACTGTTTTTTAAATCCCACTTGCACAGTTTTTATTTTTGTTTATACTTGCCTATGACATTTTCTAATAAATTTATTTCAGTCTATTTCCCAAAACATAAACAATTTAGTAACTTAATTGAAACCAGCTAGCTACACTGATAGAGAGATGACAGCCAATGACATGCGGGAAGTTTACTGCAGGAGGTGGAAAAAAAATATCTTTTTTATGCATCATCTGTTCCATATAAATAATGTACTTGTATTCCATTACTATCATTCTTGTAGGAAAACTAAAGCATGCCCGGAAATAAAAAACAAAACTCCAAAAATTCCATGCATGAATATCCAATAATGATAATGGAATTCTATATGGTAGGTCATGCCAGCTTTGTTTTTAGAAGACATTTATACAATGGTTGAGACTTTGTTTTCATAGGTAAGCCTGAATAGTTTTCCTGCCCTAACTGGCACACTACTGCTAATCAAATCTTTCAGCTCAAATCCAATCAACCTCACATGCTTTTGACCTATATTTCATTACATGGGTACAAAGATAAAGCATGACTTTCCCACAGTCTCAGAACACATCTGTAATCCTCTGCATATAAATGAGCATTAAGAGATTTGCGAGTTTAAGTTCAGGTTTTTGGTGTTCTCTATTTTCATCTGTTTTTAGTCACACCTGAAGTATCTAATAGCATCAGCAAGAAATCGATTAGACAGATTAACTCATGAAATGGACATGCACGTGCACTAAGGTACAAGCAAAGTATATAAATTTGAGCCTCCAGAACACAACAATCTTATGTTACGGTAAAAATAGAATTTTAATCCTGTACAGGCAAATTAAAGCTTTGCACATGCAAAAATAGGTTGTAAACAAGGATTTTACTTTAGTTATTTTCCAAAATCATTTAACAGTAAAGAATAAAAATCAGGCTACAAAATGCTTAAAGTGTGAAATACAGAGACAGTTATGTTTTAATATTTTGTTGAGTGGGACCATGAGGAAAAAAATCTAATTAAAAACAGGTGCAGAGGGAAAGATTTATTCTGTCGCTGCTTTGCCAGCTGTCTAATTGTGGGAAAAGTCAAAGGTTGATTTATTTTCAAATTGTAAATTGAAATGTCAACATTCATTTCGAGTAAAGTACATTTTAATGCGATGGCATGTCGCAATGAGATGTTCACAGTTCACAGTTCATGAGTTCAGTCTGCCACAGAGGACATGAGATGGAATAAATGAATGTTGGATTATTTAACTGTTGTAGTGGCTGCTGTCCAGTACACGATGGTTACTGGCACCATCTGGCATCTTCATGAGCAGTTCACTGATGCTAAAATTTAAACGTCTAAAAGCTACTTTGACATGTCCCTCCAAGGGAACTTTACGGGTTATATGTAGACATCTGAAATGCCTTCACAAATCTTTTAATTATGAAACAAAGTACCTTAACTATATGAAGAACCATTGATGAGCAACTTCACTGAAGGTAATTTGGATGGTTAATACTTCTAGATTTTTTAAGGGGGTTTTACTTGGAATCTTTTCCAAAAAAGGAAACCCTCTGTTGCTTGTTTTACACTTTAGAATTCATTAAAGGAGAGATTCAATGGAAAATATTTTTTTTTCTTGTTTGTGAAATAAGATATTTTGATGTGACTTACTGGGGTGTTCAAAGTGGACTGTTACCTTCCCAGTCTGTAATGGCCATAGAAAGACAATAAGTGGAGAGAACAGGCCAGTTGCAAACTTTCATGATTCTTATGTAGAATCCCCTCTCATTTTTAATGGTACTGTCCATCATTAACATATGATGGACAACAATCTGAATCAAAAAGAGGGAGCTTTTAAACTGTATTGAATATTGTAATAGATTTTTCCTTTTGGACTGAATTTCATATAGTTGAACCATTAGTCTAGTCTAGCCTTGACCCTTGTCTTATTTTCCTGGTTCCTGGTGTTCTGGATTATCTTCTCTCTACTATCTGGTATTTTGACTCACATGATTTATGACCTTTGATTTTGGATTGTGACTTCACTTTGTATGACTGTTTATTAAACTTCTGTGCATGAATCCTTTATCCACTATCTTACATGTGACTTCTATTTGAACCCCTTGGTATTACATTGAACCACATATTACTGCATGCATTAAGTGATGAACTACTGGATCATGGAAGACAAAATAATTTTTTTTGTATTGTTGGTAAGAAACGGTTTAAATAAAGAACATCAATAATCAGGCGGCATGGTGGTGCAGTGCAGTGGTGTGGTGGATAGCACTGTCGCCTCACAGCAAGAAGGTCCTGGGTTCGATCCCTGGGTCAGCCAGGGTGCCTTTCTGTGTGGAGTTTGCATGTTCTCCCAGTGCATGCGTGCGGGTGCTCCGGTTTCTTCCCACAGTCCAAAGACATGCAGATTAGGTCAGCTGGCTACTCTAAATTGCCCATAGGTGTGAATGCGAGTGTGTGTGTTTGTCTGTGTTGGACATGTGGTGGACTGGCCACCTGCCCAGGGTATACCGCCCTGAAGATGCTGGGATTGGTTGGATCCAGCTTCCCCGTGACCCAGATGGATAAAGCATTAATGGATGGATGGATATCAATAAACATGTAGCAGGAATTGCAGCCCCTAGTTCATCAGACAGTTAAAAATTTACAAACTCCAGCTTCCACCAGAATAGTGTTCACACAAATTTCATGGGTTTCTCCTGAGGCCAAAGTTTCCCTTGAAGCAATCTCCATCTTTTTTATGGCAGCAAAAAAAACCTTCTAGAGAATTGCTACACATTAAAAATTAAAGGTTTCTCAAAAGGTCATTTGGATAGTTCAGGGTTCCTAGGCTCACTTGTTAAAAGGGTTCTGGGGAAACACTCCGTCTCTGTAAGAACCTGTAAGGACTCATCTAGAGGGAGAAACCATTTCAAGAATTTCTAGAATTCTAAATTTAACTTTGTTTTTGTCTGGAACTGGAGTAAATGTACAACATTTCCATCGTAAAATTGACTTTCTTCACATTTTACACAAATGCCAAACATGTCAAAATGTAAATTATAAATGTACACAAGCTCCATCTGCAATTTAAGACATGATACACCTGCTTAATTTAAAATAACGAAATTTTTAGTCACTCACATTCTTATCTGCATAAATCAGAGCAGCTCTATCATTATCTAAACGGTACAGAGAAACAAAAATAAATCCCTTATCTCATTCTTATTGTTCATATTTTGCTGCCAATGCTGCCAGATTACTGGAATAGGGATCTCACGTTGTGCTAAAAATAACTGCCCTGTTCCCTGTTTTCCAAACACAAGTCTCGCCATATATCAGATGTACTTATCATCCCATGAAGGCAGCTTATGTGTGTTTATGATGGCGAAGTTTAAAACAGATTAAAAGATCTTTTATGAAGTGTGACTTCCATTTCTTCCCCCTCCATTTTTGCCTTGAATGGCCTAATTGGAAACGGTTGGACCCGTCCCAGGTCTTTGCCTGGGCAAAAGATTAACAAGATAAGAGCTATTTTTCACCCGTTTGGCCCTTTGCCAGAATGTAGCTAGAGCGTGATTCTTTGAAGTCAAAACAACGTTATCTATGACAATCTAAAACACAGAGTTTAAGCTTTCCAGTATAAGGTTTTACAGCTATTGGCTCGGATTTGAGCATATGCCCTTTTATGCCTCTTAACATCCCGCCAAGATGCACGGCCCAATGAGAAAGGCAGGGGCGAGTGTACGAAGCATGTGAAAACATACGTGAACATTTGGATGAGTGATTTGGATTTTGTTCTTGCAGTGCCGAACACCACGGCTGCTTCCATCCAAAAACAACAGTTCTTATTGAAAGGCGATGTTGAAGAAGAATAGTGAGTGATAACAACACATGCAGGCTTGGACTGGTGGCTTCACAAGCATTAATGCATTTCAACATACCAAACGTGATTGAAAATCTTATCATGTTATGTTCATTCATTTTGAAGTCTTTCTTAGACATTAAGTAAGTAAGTGTTAGACATTCACTGCCCATCCAAAAGCATTTTTAAATACATTTGACTCTTCTCTGCATTTCAGAATAGCAGTGAAAACACCGAAGGCATGAAATAACACTTACATTTGTACATTATAATAACATATATTTCAAGAACAAAAATCGTTAAGAACATTAACAGTTTTTATTCTTCAAATTAGCCTTTATGACAGTTTTGTGCACTCTTGGCATCTTCTCAGACACCTTCAAAGGGCTCTCTCATGAATGTGATGCTTTTCAAGTTTTGGAGACGTTCCCACATACTGGCTGCATTTCATAGGTCAACATCAATACTACTTGCAACCAAAACAAAGTTCTTTTTATTAAAATGTTAGTTTTGGAAATTCATACACGGGCTTCAACTTCAATATGCAATTTCTAAAGCCTAAAACCCAAAATGTCCTTAGAATAATGAACATGCAGTTAGTCCACTGTCATCAATCATTTGAAGGGCATTGTGTTAAAATATCAACATATATCACTCATTCTTCCTCTATAACCACTTGCTTTATGGAAAACAGTTGTAATATTTATAAATTATTAACAACCTGGCTCCTCTACTGCTACTTTAATATTGGCCAGTGGCTGACTTTGAGATTTGAATCTGATAGTATTCTTTCCAAATTAAAAACAGATGAAGCAATTAAAGATTCATTAATTTATCATTAGGGACCACTTTATCCTGGTCAGGGTCATGGTGAATCTCAGGAACACTGGGCGTGAGGTGGGAACACACCCCAGATGGGATGCCAATATACACTTGCGTCCTTACTCTACAATACACAGTTAAATATTTTGTATGTTTGGGATTTTATTAAGACATTTATTACCTAATTAATTTTTATATTTAGTAATATTACCATTTATTATTAAGATCCTCTTAGTCTTTTGGATCTCTTTAATTTTCCTTTTCTTTCTTTTAGTCACATCTCTCATCACTTTATTATCTCAAACCCTCTGATTTATCTCTCCTTGCATTTCTCCTTCTTCATTTGTCCTCTTCCTCGAGATGCCAAAACATCAGATATAAAACTGTTAAGCCTCTTAAAAACATCCTTACTTCTCCCTCTGGTCCTGTCAGATATATCTATAATATATGTTCTTTTCCAGTAATGTTTGTGATAAGAACTCCATTTCAATCATATCTAATTTGAGCAGTAAAGGTTTCGACCATCTGAATTCCAAAAGACTCGTCAAAGTTTTCAGATCTGATTAAAATATGATTTCTTGTTGATTTGAATCAATTTGACAAATCAATTTGGATGTCATATGTAGTTTTTTTTGTTCAGAGCTTCCTGATGTCCGGGATTTGCAGCAAGAACCACAACAGTGACAGAAAGCAGCATTAAGGAAGGCCAGGGAAGGATATGTCCTAGTCATATCAATATTCCTATTATATAAGTATAGCTTACACCAGTGACAAGAAAAAATGTGATATATGCCACTATATACATTTTTTGTTGCTGTTGTCTGTATTGAAAATGTGACAAGGTTAGGATCCAGCTTGTATACCTACTCAAAATATGCATTGCCTGTATTATTATAACAACCAGGACAGATTTAAGAAATCTAATTTATTTCTACCTTAACTGATTTACAAATTCTACCTTTTCAAAACAACTTAGATACAAGTTATTTGTTACAAAACGTGTGTGTGTGTATGTGCGCTGGAAGCCATGATCTCATCAAGCCCATACTGCAACATTTCTGTCACCATGTATTCAGTGAACTCTCTCTCTCTCTCTCTCTCTCTCGCTCTCTCTCTCTCGCTCTCGCTCTCTCGCTCTCTCTCTCACCCACACACCCA
>JAQQZR010000023.1:4957476-4971178 GCA_030068235.1 Notoglanidium macrostoma | reverse complement strand
CATAACCTGCTGTAAGCTACATCGCCACGCCACATTGGGATGGGGCCAGAGCATACTACTGCATCGGACATCGCCTTTCCTAATTTAAACACCTCTACAAAGTTACACTTAGTAACCTCTGACTGACGAAGGCGTATATCATTAGCTCCTATATGAATAACTATCTTAGAAAACCTGTGCTTGCCTAGGACCCTAAGATTACCTGCTATGTCCGGTGCCCTGACAATGGAGTTGTCTAGTAGGTAGTAGGTATAGTTAGGTGTATACCGGGACACCTAACTATACCTACTACCTACTAGACAACTCCATTGCAGTGGCATCAGGTGGTCATAAAAATTGTCACAACTATCTGTTTCTATGGAATATATCATTTTAACCTAAGACAATAAACACAGACAATTGATTTTACTGTACAAAAAACAGGCCTTTTTCCTCCCCGGTTTTGGAATAAAATCGTGGTTATTTTGGTTATTCTGAAAGTGTTTTCTAAAATCAGATAAACATTAGCATTGTCTGCTATTTCATGCCAAAAAGCAGCTAAGATGCTAGCCGAAGAAGAAAGTGACAGCAAGCTAGTTTGACATTTAAAGAACAAATTTCCGAATTGAATGCAAATCAGGAAACATAACTTTATACGTACAGCTTATTTGCAACCTTTATGAGTTATACCACCACTGCAGGCTCTGAATCCAATATGTTAAAGTTTGCGTGTCAGCTATGTTCATTCCTGATTTACTGATTGGCAACTGCTTACAAGGTTCTGCCTCTTTGAGAGGTCTACCAATCATCATAGGCAGAAGCCGTGCATCAAGGTAGAACAAATGGTGAGAACGTCCAATAAATGTTGAGATGGGTTTTTTTTCTATGCAAAATGCAACCGTCCACACCCCTTTCATTCCCAGTGAAGCCGTGCGTCTGGGCAGGGCTCAAAATAACATGTTAAAAGCCTGTTGTCCAATAAGTGTTCATCTTTCGTTCATTAAAACAACAAGTACAAAAACACCTATTAGACACCAATAGATGTACGGGCTTCAACGGATGATGGTTAGCTCTGTGTCTGAGATTTTCAAATGAGATTTTCCCCCATCATGCACCATTCACCACAAAACAACTTGAGTTTAATGAAGGAACATAATACATGTGATACTGCAGTGAAATACTTGCTCATTTGATTTGCTAAAATATCGAATTATACCAAAGACTGATAAATAATAGAAACACACTGGTAAACATTTCATTGTCGCATTCTAATGAAATGTTAGGAGAAGCCGGGTTTCCCATGTAATCTTAAAGCAATGGCCACTTTGAGACCAGAGCAGTAACACCACAAACAGGAGTCATTGAAGCATTTTGTGTGTGTGTGTGTGTGTGTGTACGTGTATGTGTATGTAGTGAGTGAGAGAGAGAGAGAGAGAGAGAGAGAGAGAGAGAGAGAGATGTTAGTATAATAGTGTACACTAACAGGCAATACTCAGTCATGCCATGAATGTTAGTGTAGACATCAGGCAGTGAAGAGTGTCTCATGCCGCTAAACACATCAGTATGCACAAAACTAACATTGTTCCCACATCTGGACAAACTGTATCAGCTCTCCTGCTGCTTCATCTGGTCTGCATGAGGGAGAGGGACTAAATGGGCCAAAACGTAAAGAGTGAATAAAGATAAGAAGAGAAGAAAGTTCTAAACCAACTGTTACATATTTGCTACCTAGGCTTGGAACCACTTTGTGGCACAAAAAGCCAGGGAAGTAACACCAGTTAACTAATAGTAGAATACATATTATGTATCTACATCCAGTAACCAAGACTGCTAGAAAGCTAGATAGGCTAACTGATGTCCACCATATCAGCTAATATTAAGCTACAGTCTATAGCTAAAGGTTTGTGGACACTTGACCATCACACCCATACGTACACTGGACTCCATGTGTTATAATAACACTTAATAGGAGAAAAAAATGAAGCAATCTCAATCATAAGCAATAATGGTCAGGCTTTTCTGTTAGCTCCAAAAACAAAAGGGGAGATGGCAGCTTTAGGATGAAGTTGTGCTGAGTTACAGCAGAGATGTGGTCCGGCTAGTTAGCAGTTTATGAGATGGCAAATGTGATCGAGGTGTTAGCATGAAAGTTAAAGCTTTGGAAACTGATCTGTTTGAGTAGAGTCTACAGAGTCTAAAGATGAAACAAAAGGTAAATCCCACTGTCACCACTATCAACAGGAAGACAAACAGCATTGTGGGTAATATAGTAAGTTATTAACCAAAGCAAAAACAGACCAATGATGAAAATGCTTAAACTCAGAATTTCATTACAAAATCAATCTTGGCCATTGAAGATCACATTTAAATGATTAAATATTAACATGTAAGTCACTTCAGGATTTTTCTTTTAAACTGTGCCATCTAGACCTTTGTTTCTCTTTGATTCTTGTGCAAGACTGAAGAAACAGTTTTTCATTTAGAGTTCACATTAGACTGAAAGGTAACACCGACTAACAGCATCGTTCAACTTTATCACCGGAAACCTGGTTTGACCCAGAGATTCTCTACTCTAAGTTGAGCTTGTGTAACACTCCAGACTACAGAGAAAGTTGGAGTTAAAAGGTAGGAACCCAGAGAGCATAACACTTCCTGCTTGAAACATTTATACGCAGCATTTATTTGCACAAAGATTATTTTCCATTGTGCTCTCTAGGGATGTCTGTCATAACAAAAGTGTTATGCAATTTTCCAAAAGAGCATACGTTCAATCCAGGCCTGTTTTCCATAACTTCGGCTGCTTTTTGAACAGTCTTGCTTTAAAATGTGGTACAAAGGAAGAATTTAGTGGGAGCAGATTCATCCCACAGTCAGTGTGGCCTCAGCAAGTGGTTCCTTGGAAGCTTCCCAAACATGACTAAGCGCTAAGCTTTTACATCTGGCTCACACTTGCGAAGTGAAAATATTTGACCTTTGCTGCACCATTAAATAAGGTAGGTGTAAAGATATTATGTGGGTTACAGTAGAGCCACATAAACCTTGCCAGAATCTGCAACTATCTGAGGTAAGGTAACTGAAATGGTGCTTTAAATGTGCTAAAGAAATTTAGGGTTAAAGCAGGTTAATATACACAGATTTTGTTTCAGGTTACTTCAGGTGATGAAAATGTCCTCAAACCACCCCAACAGCTCTTTCCCACATGTAATTGCAGTTTTTAAACCAACTCTGTGGGGGACTTGAGGACTTTCCAAAATTTTCTGCACTTTTTTTTTTAAAGCTATTGTTGACTATACACTTGTATATTTTTTGTGAGCCTCTGGTTTACCAAGAGACCAAATAAAGAACATTTGAAAGATTGCAATTGCAAAGATAATTTGTAATATTTTGTGGGTGATTTACCAGGAATATTTGCGGGAGATACAATGTATTGGGTCAGAATATGAAAATGAGGTTTTTGCTGAATGTTTTCAACACTTGCGGTGAGCTCAGATCTCTAAGAGACTACCAGAAGAGTAAATCTAAAACTTGCCACAAATTTATATAATTGTGTGTTGTGTAAATGCCATGATACGTTGAAACACCCTCCAAAATATGATATGCTGTGTGATGTGACTGTAGCAAATGTTTAACATATAAACTGACTTTATTGTGGTAATGAGTAACTGGGTTAAGTTTTTAATTATTTCGAGATATGAATACTTAATTTGGCAAAACATAAGGTAATAAAGTAATGGTTTAATTTAGTCTTCAAATGGCAGAAACAGGCTTACCCAAAAGTTAATACCTGCCCTTCAGTTATATTCATTTGCACACACATAATCTGTCCCTGAAGCCACTTCAAGCCTGTAAATCACATTGCAGGTTCTAAATGACCTGCCATTCCATTATCCTCATACTGAAGACATGAAGCTAAAGAAATCCGGTTAGTAAAGGAAGTTAAGTAAAAGTTTAAATATGAGATCTTATACAATATGGGGTCATTTGGGTCTTTTACTGTCAAAAGCAAGTAAAAACACCCTACTTTTGTATCTCCACTGCATCTCTGTTATCTGCCAAATGCCCATCATGGATTTAATTCTGAATGTTTTATAAAGCCTGTTTTGGTTCTAGGATTACACCACTGGATGTGTTAGTAAGGACACTGATACATTGATCAGCCCAATGCAGTGCTGCTTTTTCTCACATAATGGAGCCCACTGCCTCTGGATGTAAATCTTGATCTAAAATAACATTCTAATGTTGTCTGCCTGACAGCAAAGTGCTCTTGTTTTATGCCAACATTCGAGAAATGCTTTAACTCCAGAAAAATATTAGGTGAGCCATGACTAGAAGTCATCAAAACTCTGAAAAGCTCAGCCTCCTCACAGGTCTGGCTCAGTACTCATTACACTGTGTTGTAAATAAATGGATTCTTTAAAAAGAAGTGGTAAATCTTTCCATGCAGGGAAACTGTGGAGTATAACAGATGTGCATAGTAAAAAGAAGATAATTTATTATGAGCACTAAATTTGCATGAATGTATTGATCTGTGTTGTTTAGTCTGTGCTGAAAAGTCATGGGTGCAGATAAGGCGTGATGAGTAGCATTGCTGACTCATAGCTCCACAGTCGATTCTGAGCTTGTGTTTCTGTCTGAGTGAAGTTTTATATGATTTCCCTGTGGGCTTCCTCTGGGTTGTCAGGTTTCTTGCAAGATCCCAAAACTATGTCAGATGGTGGATTGGCTAAGAACCTGCCACTAGTTTTGAATGAGTGTGTGAATGTGTGTGTGCACTGGCATCCCATCCAGGGTGCATTCCTGCCTTACACCCAGTATACCTGGGAAACACGCCATATCCACCATGACCCTGACCAGGATAAAGAAATATGAAAGAATGAATGATTTGCAATGCTATTTAGATCTTCGTATTTATTTTGCATCAGTCCTATTTTGTGCTATGCTTGAGCTTACATCTTAAAAGGAATTTGGTTGTAAAGTTTCTTAATTCTTTCCATATAAAAAATCCTAGTCACATTGTTACCTATTTTAAATCATGCTCATGATAAATTCACCTGTTCTGTAGGAAAAAAAACATGGAAAATACTGAGTAAATAACAACAATCCTAAATCCTTATCCTTTTCGTACTTGCTTCATTCTCCCACTAGCAATATAATCCCAGAGGAATACTGGAACAAGTGAATGTACTAAAAAAAACTTAAAATGTGCACAAAAATAAAAGGCAAGTGACCCTACTTTGACATGCCATTGTCCAAATTCATGTGGTACACTTCCTCCTCCTGTGTTGATTTTCCTTTGCTCTACAGGATGTAAATTTGTCTTTTGTAGTGAATCAGAGCACACTGATGCACGACCAACATTCCACACAGAGCTCTTATTGTGAGCAAGCAGCCGTATTGAAGGATTTCACTGGAAAATCAGAAGAAAATAAGCATTTATCACTACATAAAAATGCCATTGTTGCAATAACTGTTCTACCAGAGTGTGGGTGAAGGATGTGGCTGAATGAGGGAGCACAATCAATCACTTTACAACCTCCAAATAACAGCATATCAGTTATAAGGAAAAAAAAAACACTCATTAAGGCCTGGACAGAATTGGTTTTGTGGTCAAATTAAAAGCAACCACTTTTTTGTTTTTTAAGAGTTTCTAATTGGGTTCAGTTTCAATTCCAAGAACTATTTGTGTTCGTCACTACAAAATCAGAGCACATTTTTCACACAAAGGACTCCCTAACCAGAGGAATTACTCATATTTGCTGATTGTGTGGGAAAGAAACAACTACAATTGGGAATGGAGGTGAACTGTTGTGTGAACCAAGAGATTTCATATATATAACAAAGGAAACTACTTGCACCAAGATCACATTTCATTTTAGACTTATTTAGATATTCATTATTTGAACATCATATTTTTGTGATTTGGAAGTGTTTAGATCACTCAAATTTGGCTCAAAAAACAAGATTATCTATATTGGATTAGAAAATATTAAATGGGCTTTGGTGTAATTGGATTAGCTTTATAAGCTCACATGCCATTTATTAGGAACACCTGTACACCTGCACATTGATGTAATTATCCAATTAACCAATCATGTGGCAGCAGCGCAATGCATTTAATAATGCAGGACAAGCACTTCAGTTAATGGTCATGACACCAGACAGTAAAAATCAGACTGGGGAAGAATATGGTCTTAGTGGCTTTGACTGTGGTATAGCTGCTGGCACCAGATAGGCTGATTTGAGTATTTCAGAAACTGCTGATCTGGGATTTTGATGAGCATGACAGCCTCTAGAGTTTATACAGACTGGTTGGAAAAAAAAGAGAACATATTTTTTTTTGTGTGGATTGAAACATGGTTTGTTGATGAGAGGGGTCAGAGGAGCACAGCCAGATTGCTACAAGCTGACATGAAGGCTAGGGTAATTCAAGTAACCACTCCACAACTGTGGTGAACAAAAAAACACTTCAAAATACATGACATATGAAACCATGTGGTGGATGAGCTACAACAGCAAAGACCACATTGGGTTCCACTTCAGTCAGCTGAGAACAAGAATCTGAGGCTACATTGGGCACAGGTTCAGCAAAACTGGATAGCTGAAGATGGAAAAAGAATCACCAAGTCTTACCTTTGTGCTCCAGAAACTGACATCCCCAAGACCACATATCTGACCTCAGCTTTATCAACAAGAAACAATTTTTGTTGGGAAAATCTCTGGAGATCACTTCTGACATTGATAAAAATCAGTGTCCCTCCCTCTCACTTTTCCTCTTCCTTTTGCACAAACATGATATAAAAGCTCTTGCAGAAACTGAGAGGTCAGTGGTTTAAAAAAAAAAAAAAAGAATTGATGAATAGGAGCTCTTCCAACCTTTACTTTCATTCCTTCAGTTGAAGGGAGACTTAAGCACACATGCTTTTAGTGATGCAGTGTGAAATATTTTGTATAACTGAGCCACAAAACTTTTTACTTTTCCAATTTGTAGGCAACTCCTTATAATATGCAACAATTGGTGGAACACTACAGCTTTCTAGTTCTCTATCTATCTAGCAGATTCAAAAGGAGTGAAACTTTTGACAAAATGAGCCATTTCTTAAGAATAAATACCTTAATATGTTTTTTTGCAAACATGTTGGCTCAAGCTGCTGGAAATTTCTGTAAACTAAATTATCTCAGGATAATGTTGAGAATACAGGGGTTAATACATAACCATGTCCATGCTAATATCTGTTTTGCTTTTTTTTTAAACCAAAAAGGTTTTTTTCTGCCACACTGGCATTGCTTTGTTTATCCACCCTGAAATGCAGAAATGAATAAAATACTTACAGGGTGCTTGCATTAGTGATGTGTTATTCATGAAAAAGTCAACTCTCTATACAGGCTCTTCTACGTGAATGTTGGGAGCATAACCATATTTAAAACTTTTGCTACAATTCAATAATAAAAATTCTACTACTACTACTACTACTACTACTACTACTAATAATAATAATAAACAAATGTGTTTATTCTTCTACACAACTTAGAATAAATAGAATGTAATAATTGACTCTTAAAGCCCACTTCACACTAGGACTACACAAAAATGACATCCATCAGGATGTTTGGCAAAAATACTTTTATAAAATAAATACTTCCACACAATAATACTACTTACCTTTGCACTAAAAAAAACTTTAAAAAATATTTTACCATGAAAAACACAGGTGGCTGTTATATGAATTAAGCAGGAAACAAGCAGAAATTTCATTACAACATGTGACATATAAGGCTAAAAATGTCAGCACTTAATCCTGCACAAGTGCAATATTCCACAACATGACAGAATGATTTATTTAATGTGAAATCACACCACATTGTGTATATGACCAGAGACAGGAGACACAGCTGTGAAACAGATGATCCATAAATTATGCCACTTTAAAGAGAAACTTCAGTGATGTTTGACATCAATTTGACCTGTTTGCTTCCAAGCAAGAGAGGAGAGGAATTTGGGAAGTACTGTTAAAGAGAAGTGAAGCACCCAGGGTGAACTGGGATTTCATGAATGTGCTGAGTATACTCTACCATGCCACTCCAAAATAGTGCACTTTATAGTGAACACTGTGGTTTCAGAGATTCAAAACTGACGTCCAGAGAGACCGACACAGGAAAAAACTGAGAATGATTCCATTTCCAGACTTCCAGGCATCTCAGTAGTGCAATTAAGTTGAATGGCTAACAGAACAGGACGAACCTGCCAAGGAGAAATGGAACATGTGTAGGCCTATCTAGTTTCTCAGACTGCTGTTCCTAGAGATATAAAATCCTTAAATTAATAACAGAAGAGTTCACTCTAGCATTCTGTATTTCTATTAGGGTCAAACCTCTCAATATAAATACTAAAAGTGATCTCCATATTTCTCGTTTGACCTCGGCTAAATCTGGTGTGTAGCAGGTTTATTGTAAACCTTTGGTTAAGGGAATTTTGATGGTTGTTGAGTTTCATATCAGTTTGAGAGATCATTAGACTTAAGTTTCTTGAAACAACTATAAACCCTAAATTGCAACAAAGTTAATAAAAGGTCCAATATCCTGAATTGGTTCACTGAAAAGCATCTTTACAGCATCGATTCTACACTTGGGAAATTGATTCAGCATAGATTAATACAGCTGTCAAGCTTATATTCTGCGAGTAGCTGGAGTAGCTCAAAATGTACAGTGGTAAAGTCCTGACCTTAATCCAAGAGATATGCTGTGCAAGCAGTTCATGTGAGGAAACCCACCAACATCCCAGACTTGCTGGTCTGTATGAAGAAATGGGCTTAAAGTCCTCCAAGCCAATGTGCAGGACTTACCAGTTACCAGAAACATTTAGATGCAGTTATAGTTGGTCGCAGTTCAAATACTTTTGCCACTAACAGATGTAATCTTGGATAATTTTCCTCAATAAACAAATAACTAACTATAATATTTTTGTCTCATTTATTAAATTTTTGTTCTCTTTATTTACTTGTAGGACTTGTGTGAAAATCAGACAACGATTTAGGTCAAATTTCTGCAGAAATATAGAAAATCCTAAAGGGTTCATAAACTTTCAAGCACCACTGTACAACTGGACACTATGTTCTGGCTAAAAATTGCATAAATACTCATAGTGATGTTCAGGACATACTGCTGTTACAAGGCTGTATAGAACAGGTTTACAGGTTAGAAGGACCTTCTTCAAAATCCCCAGGTGACTAAATGATATGCTCACCTTATAGATGAGGGAACAAGCCATTTCTGGATTGTTATTGTAGTTCTACAAGTGTTCTTCATGATGCGCCCTGAGACATTTTGATCTGTATAGTGATCTAGTGGCCTAATTATATGATTCTCAGTGAGTGCTGTAAATAAACACGGTGTCCTTTCAGTTCATCTACAGCCAGGGACTCGTAGCCCCTCTTTCTTTATCCTCTGAGGAATAAAGGCATGAACTTGTGTCATTTCCAATTGCTGCTAGAAGCTTTATGAACCCGTGCTGCATGCTTCATGCTTCTCCTCTGCGCTAAATATAGCTAGAGTGCAGACCACCCAGTTTGGAGTGAGGTTTTGGTGTGCATGTGTGAATGTGAGTGAGCAGGAAGGAAATTGGACCGGGAGTTCTGTGTGCATGTCTGCGTGTATTTGCATGCATGTAGTTGTATGTTCCCTCAGGCTTCTTTATAAATGAAGCTCTTAATATCCCTTCCCATACACACAAGTGACACATGTTGATCTCAGGCCTGCCATGGACAATGGTATTTCTGTATGTAGTTCTCACCATGTAGTTCCTCATCTTAAGACAGTGTATTTACTTTAATCATTATTTCTTGTCACACTATGTGAAATTTACATGGGGTCCAAAAAGTCAGGAACCAGTGAGAGTAAAATTACATATACTTACTTTTGTAGTTATCATTTACAAAACATGCATAATTACATGCCGTTCTCCTACTGGTGGCTTTTCAGGTGAGCATTAGTGCAGCGCTCACACTCCGAGGTAAATTCGAAAATTTGACAATGCCAGAATTTTGTTGGCGGCTGTTTAATTTGAAAGTCACTTTATCTGTTATGTGACTGCAGATCTCAACTCGCAAACAATTCTTTTTCGATGCATCATTAGTCATGCACTGTAAAGCCAACTTTAGCCAAGAAATCATGTCTGGGCTGTACCATAATAAAATCATTTCCTTTTTGGCTCACGATAGCATGCAAGTCAATTTTCAAATTTGTAAAAAAGTACATTTCTATGCCTGTAGGTATTTTCTAAAGATCTGTAGAGCACTCATTTATTTGGATGTTTGAGAGGCATAAATAATACAAAGCCTTACAATCATAATATGACAACATAAACCTTGAAGCATTTCATTTACTATTACTAAAAATACATCTCAAAGCTTTCTCTAAGCACTCTTCTGCATTTAAATGGAGTTACAATAAGTGAAAGTTAGTGTAATATCCTGTTCTTCAAAGGCATTGTGCCAAGTCTGCCTTGGCCCTCCAATTTAAAAGAAACCTAGTGAAATCCGCTTCCTCTTGCAGGGAGAATGGAGATGGAAATGGCTCATTGTTTTAAGGGACACCCTGTAGGATATTGTCAGGTCCCGTCAATGAGGCTAAATCACTGCATCGCATGCAACAAGCTCTTTGCTGCTTCCAAACATTGTATAAAGCATTCACCGAATGTCACAGTCAGTATTGCAAACGTGCTATGCAAAATGTCCATCAATTGTCCCCGCTTGAACCCTGTCGGCCCTTGTTGCAACCTTTGTGAAGCTGTTGAAAATGATGGCAGACTAATTCTAACCCTAGATGCACTGCTATTAAACAGCAAGCCCAAGTGCACATTAAGTTCTACGGCCAAACAAAAAAGGCAAACGCAGCATTCGGGATGTGCTGAGTAATGGCAGATGTTTTCCCTGGTCTCAGGGACAGATGGACATTCTGGACAGGGATCACGCTCACATTCCTCATTCAAATACACACACTCGAAATATGTTCTCTCTGACTTAAGCTTTCTAAATGAGCCTCTTTTCAGTGCCCACGTGATATACTGATCTTTTACCACTGATCGGTTTGAAAGCAAAGTACTGGGGGGAAAAGAAATAATCACATGGAAAGGAAAAAGCTCCCTGGGAGGCCTGTGTGGTTCTGCAGTCAGCCAATTAATGATGGATTGTCACGGATCATTTCAGTCCTGAATTATTGTATAAATAATTACAAGAAAATAGCATTCGTAGATGGTAGATCTCTCTCTTTTTTTGGGAAAAAAAAACAACTACAAAAGACTTATGAGCTTTTTAACATAATACATTTCTTATGAGCATTATATAACACTGAAAGTAAAACTACACAAATCAAGCAATAGTAAAGTTAACTGCCTTTCCAGGATCCAGTAGAATACAATTCCTTGCATAAGTATTCCGTCCAACCCCAGCAGGACTTTTCCATTTATATAGTTTATAAAATTATTTGCATATAAATAGTGTAAAACATCACCCTTTGTGTTGCTGTGAAATCCATGTCTTGGTTCTGGTGCCATCAGAAGTCAAATAATTACTTGAATGATGTGTGCAGTGTGCAATTAAAGTGGCATGTGACCTCAATATACATATACCTGCTGTGGGAAGAACTCATATTTTGTTAATGAATCAAACTAAACAAACAGCATCATGAAAACCAATGCATTATCAAAACAAGTTTGAAACAAAGTTCTGGAAAACTGCATAGGTGGACTACATTGAACTAATTGTGATTTCTGATGGCAAATGGTTGCACTTGAACTAATCTATGGGTGCCACAGCAATTCTGTGTAAATTCATGGCATACAATCCCAATTAAGTCCACTTTATTCCCAGTAACACTATAAAAGTTCAAAGGAGGTGAAAACTGTACTCACCTTGCACACTTCCTTTCCTTATGTAATACACACTCATCCACACTTTACTTGCCAGAGTTTTACACTTGCTGTGACTTCCTGCCCCAGACCATTTGCACTTCTCAGTGTACTGTGAAGCCCTCAATGTCTTTTAAAAATGTCTGAGCAATGCAAAAATAAAAATGTAATGGTCTGCGGGCCTCAAGGTTACTCATACATGATGTACCTTACAAGTAAACAAAATCTCTGCCCTAAATACCAGAGTAATTACCAACCATTTTCAACCAGACACTAATCATTGTTCCATAAAAAGAAAACAAACCTCACCTTCCGGTGAGACCCAGCTTAGGAAATTGTCCTAAATACCCGTAGTATTTCCTGAGGCCATCCTGATTTAAAATATGATTTAAATCAGTGTTTGCCCATGAAGTACTATTGTATGTTTAGGAGCACAGTCCATTAGCTTTCATTCTCATTTGGGGCAATTTAGCTAAAAGTGCATCAGTATTATGGCAGTTTCCTCAAGTTGGGAACAAACAACCTCAAAAACAAACAAGTGCAATGGTTGTATTTTGATGTCTGACAGACATTAATGCAACACTTTAATGGAAAGACTTTAGGAAAAGTCTTTAAAGCAGTGTCCATTGACCCACCTTCTGCAGAGCTAACATCCTATAATGCTTAAAAAGAAAGAAGAAGAAAGAAATTTAGGTCCACACCTGCTGCTGCTTTCATCCTTTTTTCCACAAAGTGAGACACTTTCCTCAGTTTTAAACTTGTCCAGAAGGTAGATTTCCAGAATGAGGAATCAGGACACAGCACCACTAGTAATCAGTTATAGAGGCAGGGAAGTTGGTTACTTTAAAATTTTTAAATTTGAATTTTGACATGGAAAAAAGTATGTGAACAACTGCACATTTCTATGAAGTGCTTCCCCAAATAGATGCCACAAAGTTGGAAGCACACAATTGTATAGAATGTCTTTGTCTGCAGTAGCATTACAATTTCCCTTCACTGAAACTAAGAGGCCCAAACCTGTTCCAGCAAGACGATACCCATGAACACAAAGCAAGCTCCATGCAAGCACAAAATGGACATGGTTTGACAAGGTTGGTGTGGAGGAACTCGAGTGGCCTGCACAGAATCCTGACCTCAAGTCCACTGAACAATTTTGGATGAAGTGGAATGCTGACTGTGTGCCAGACCTGCTCGCTCAATATTAGTGCCTGACCTCACTAATAGTCTTTTGGTTGAATGGGTAAAGCCCTCTAGCCATGTTCCAAAATCTAGCGAGAAGCCTTCCCAGACATTTGGAGGTTATTCAAACAGCAAAGTGGGACTAAATCTGGAACAGGATGTTCAAAAAGCACATGGTCATGTCATGGTCATGTGTCCACACGTGTGCATTTAATCTCGGTTTCCAAATTCCAAGGCTTTGGTGTAATAATTGTATGTTATGCACATATATTGCATTCAATTCATTTGGATGATGGTTTTATCCAAAGTGACCTTACATATGAGACAGGACACAACTGATCATTTGAGACTTAAGGGTCTTTGAATTCACAACCTTCCAAACAGCAGCCCAATTCCTTAACCACAAAGCCACCACTTCCTTGTGTTGGTGTGTTTAGGTGGAACATCACTCTGCTGCTATCTGCTGGGCTCACACATATAATACAGCTGTGAGAGCACTACATGTAACTATTTTACATGTGATTATTAATGATGGCATTTACTTCTATTTTAAATCTGGCTACTTGCATCAGCTACGCCTATTATAGTGCACAGAGCGCCACCTGCTGGTATTCATAATATCAGCAAGAATGAAATCATCAT
>JAQQZR010000023.1:4930045-4955761 GCA_030068235.1 Notoglanidium macrostoma | reverse complement strand
GCCCAGGGTGTACCCCGCCTCTCGCCCGAAGATGCTGGGATTGGCTCCAGCTTCCCTGCGACCCAGATGGATAAAGCCGTATAGATAATGGATGGATGGATGGATGGACTTTTTTTCAGATTTTCCTATTACTTCATGTCCCAGTGTTTTTTCTTTTTCTTAAATCACACCAATTTTCCAATTATTTAAATTTTAATTAAGGGCAACCCATCATTACTTTCTAGTTAATCTTGTGGAACCGTTGTGAAACATGTTAGTTCTTGTCATTAATTGTGTTAGCAAATCTATAAACATGTCAGAGAAGGAAAACATACTCCGTATTAAATCTTGATGAATAGTTTGTTATGATGTAACATGAATGATAATAAATGTCTTGTTACAGACAGTTCTCCCAGCGGAGCGTTTCGCGTGTTCATGACATGCATGTGTAACTTCTGAGCATGGAGATGGTGCTCGTTAGAAATCGTTACCCCAGGAAGAAAAAGCCCGGAGCGTCAGTGGAGCAGCCAAGGAGCCGGTGATGGGCACGGACCGACTGGAATCGCCGTTAATGGTAGAAGATGGCGAGGACTGAAATGAGGTGGAATAATTTACTGGCAATCTGATGGACAGCCACCAGTGAATAAGCAAATAGGTGAGTGTCATAACATCTGAATAATCATAATAGCATTCATTTATGGCTCTAGTATCCAGTATATGATGGCCACAGATATACAGCAAGAAACAAACGGAAATGATGGCTTCAGAGAAAAGCGTATATTCTTTTTCTATATTATGGTGATTTTCTTTCAAAGGGTAGACTTTAATTTATTTAAAACTCAGATTTGTAGTGGATTTGAGATTGAATGAATCACACTGCTAAGCTTTGTTTTTGTTGTTTAGGACTCATCCAGAGATTGCTTCGCATAGCATGTGACACAGTTTTTTTTGGGCGGGTCTTACCCAAAAACTGGGCTTCATAATGCAGAATGCCAGAGTGCTTCTAATTGCTAAATGTCTTCGTTAAAAGCATGGCAGAGTCTGAATTATTTAGGTTTGTGCCGGTGTTTATTGCAGTAGTGCCTCAGAGACAGGAGCTCTCCGGTCCATTCTCTCATGGACCTGTGCAGCAGGAACCCAAACCGCACGGTGCCTGTGAGCGATGGCGTGCCCAGACGAGCCGACGTACCCCTGTGCTCCAGAACGAACGGGTGGAGCTGGCCTCCTCATCCCTTCCAGCTGTTGGCGTGGCTTCTCTACCTTTACTTTGCAGTCACAGGGTTCGGAGTTTTCATCCCTCTGCTGCCGTCACACTGGATCCCGGCGGGCTATATTGTATCCTTTGTGATGAGGTGGGGAAATAATCTGGAACGGTACATTTAGTCTGCATTCACACAGGAAGCTCAGATCTGGGTTGAACAGTTTTGAGTATGAAATCACATCCTGATTTCAACCTTAAATAGTGGTGAAATCTGTTTTGTTATTTATTTAGCCTTCACTTTTCTGCACAATATGGCTGCAGTCTGAACAAATAATGGCGCTTCCGCACTGGTTTTGGTCACAAATGAACAGAATACGTCTGTTTTTAAAATGGATCTTTTTTTTGGATTGTAATCAAGCTTCCAACCTGAAGCTCGCAACAAGTTGATGAAAAACAACCATGCAAGGCAAATGCTGTGTCTCAATCCGCAGACTTCCGTCAGTACACATCCACTTTGCACACTATGTACTTACCTGTGTAGTACGCGAATTTCAACAAGGTAGCGTTGTCTCAAATCCAACACGGCGCGTAGTGCACATGCCGGAAATGACGAGTGGAACATTTGACCGTGATTGTCACGTCTCCCACCAGATCATTACAGACTGCTAAATTAATGCAATAAACATATGCAACAAGAATGTGCAGATCTTTAGAACTTTTGTATTGTAATACATTTGTATGGTAACAGTTCCAACTGCTACTGCCGCTTCTTCGGTCACCATTTTCACAAGTTAAAATAGGATGGTAGTCCCTCTCCTTCCACTACGTAATGACTAGTAAAGGGTGAGAAGTGTCCAGTGTTCCCACCCAACTTTTTGACAGGTACGAGTACTTGAAATATCAAGTGTCCGTGAGCGAAGAACGCAAATTGAGACCAAGTGACAGCGACTATGAAGCAGCTCGTCTATTTAATTTTCCGTCTCCGAAGAGAACGCAAACAATCTCCTCATCTTGATCAAAAGTTAGGCTAGTTAGCTGGCATGATCATGCATACACTACATCTTACTGATCACCCATGCAATTTGACATACATATTCCATTGTTCATTGGTATTTCCAAGATTCATTCATTTATTTCCAAGACACCTTGCCATGATATAGCACTTTGTAAGAATGTTGTCAGAGCTACAATGTGCATGTTCCGTGAAGTGCTTTTTTCCCCCGCTCAGTATTGGCACAAAAAGCCAACATTTTATCTGTTAAAAAGAAACGAAAACGAAGCACCAAGTCCCTAAATTAGACTTAATTGCTTGTGAGTGTGAACTCTCTCTTGAAAAAGTCTAAAACAAATCAGATGTCATTTTGTGTAGACAAAACCATAACGTCGCATGCAAGTTTCCGATTCTCCGATTTAATGCGTTTCATTTTCCAGCATTAACGTTTTATGACTTTTGGCTCATGTGTGTTATTTTTTTAAAACCTGATTCAGATTTACAGTTATTCATCTTTTACCCAGTGTTCAGTGTACGGGCATTACGTTCGTTTGTCACCTGCTTGTGCATCTGACCGCCGTCTCCATCGATCCTGCGGACTATAACGTCAGAGCAAAGAGCTACAAGGGACCGCTGCCTGTGTTCGATCGCACAAAACACGCACACGTCATCGAGAACTGCCACTGTTACCTCTGTGAGGTGGATGTGTAAGTATGGATAGAGGGAATACTTCCTGGCCTGTCTGAAGCAGTGACGCACTAAGAGAGATTGTGTAACAATTAGAGTTCATCATGCAGCCAGTTCAGGAAATAAACCCCGCTATAAAGATGTTACATGAGGGTTTGCTCATACAGGATCGCTGAACTGTAATTAGACAGTGGAAGGAAAGAATGGTGCATGAGCATATGGTGTGAGCTGTGGGTGGCCAGCGGGCCCCACGTCCCTATTCAGCCCTGAATTTTATTGTCAGGAATGAACCGTGGTGTTTCCCTGTTGTTTTCAGAGGGCCGAAATCCAAACACTGCAGTGCCTGTAATAAGTGTGTGGCCAGTTTCGATCACCACTGCAGATGGCTGAACAACTGTGTGGGCAGCAGAAACTATTGGTGAGACCTTCTGAATAATGAATACGTAATTTGTTATGATTGTTAAAGCAGGCTAGACAGATGGCTTCCCATGATGCCTTGTTAGCTTGGCACTTTTCAGCCTTTTTTGTTTTTTTTTAAAACAGTACAGCATGGAGAATCACATTTCTGTGAAGCCGAGCCAAAATCAGGATCTTGTTAACTGGGATCATATTCAGAATGGCACTTTCTGAGATGAGCTTTGTAATAAAAAATAATAAAAAAAAAAAATACAAAAGACTAAAATTACTGCATTGTCTATCAGCATGTTTATTCCTCATGTCAGAAGTAAATAGCTCTATAGCAAGGCCTAGGGTCAAGTGTATTGTTTTGCTGTTGTTGTTTCCACATCTTTCCTGCCTTGCAGCATTTTCCTGAACAGTGTCGTATCCGCTCTGCTGGGCATATTTTTGGTTGTGATCATCGCCACTTACGTTTTCATCGAGTTCTTTTTGGATCCATCGAAGCTTCGATCTGATAAACACTTCCAGCAAGGTAAGGTGCTTTAATGTACTCCGATCCGCAACAAAAAACGTTTTGGCGATGATTCAGTCATGTGCTTACACAATCTGTTAAAAAGCTACATTTACTATTTAACTTGACAAATTTCATTTTCCATTAGCAAAATGGTAGCATTGCAAGTTATTAAAATCACTTAGCATCGATAAATGCTTTTCTTCTATAATACAGGGTGTCCCTGAAGTCTGGATCTGTAGGCAGTTATTTATTTAAATATCAATATTACAAGAAAAGTTCATACAGATGATCTTGGACTTCTCGCTGAAGCTGATCTTCGATTGCGAATCCCATTGTCCGTTTTGAGCCGTCTTGCATCTGAGATACAAAAATATTGAATTTCATGTAAGAAAAAGTGCCTAGGGATCCGTCTTTTGGAACACCCTGTAAATGTTTCATTCCATCATATTACGTGTTACTTGTTAGTTGATTGAAAGCACGGAGCCATGTTTACAGGTTGCTAACGTTACAGGTCATCTCTGAAGCCACTTTCCTGAGAAATGTATTTTTTGTGAATTGCACATATCCTTGTAGCTGTTTGCGATTTGATTGAAAGACGAAGACGTTTTCCCCTTGCTGGTTACGTTTGTGCATTTGTGTAGATGTAGAAAAATGAACAATATGAGATGAATAATCCTATCATTTCGCAAAGCTCTTGTCGTCCTTGTAGGATTTCACGTAATCTGATCTATAAAACAGCTCAATCTAGAGGGTATAGAATGATATCCACCTGACTGGTAACCTCCAAAATCAGAGACTAATACATGTTAATCTGACTCCTCTTTCTCGCTCTTTCCCTTCATGCCTCCTACCATCAGTGAAGAATGAATCTGTGGTGTGGTTTGTGTTCTTGCCGGTGGCTCCAGTATCTACAGCAGGTCCAGCCATCCCTGCACTGGCAGGAGTAACCATCATGATGGGGCTTCTTTCCTCATTACTGCTCGGCCATTTACTCTGTTTCCACATCTACCTCAGTGAGTGCATGACCTGCATCAGCTTACAGCCTTAACCTGCGACTCTGAATTGTTTCACACACAAACATCCACAAGACACGTTAGTTCCTGTTCACTGCTTATGTTAAAGCAGCTGTAAACAGTTATGCTCTCATTTGCTTAGGAAGTTAATAAAAAATCTGTAAAAGTACTTCCTTCCTGAAGACTCTCCTGGTGGAAAACATGCATTACAACTTCAACACCACAGACTGGAGAAATACTAAACATCTCCTTACAGAAACCGTCACCATATCAATGATCATACATTTTTATTGTTAAATAACATTAATAATAAATAAACAGGGTTTGTATTATAATTTTTTTTAAATCATAGATACAGGTCTGTGTGATTGAGTTGTTACTATAGAAAAAAAGGTGATTTGCTGTGATTTGAATTACAGCCGTCGCTATTGTCAGAGCCGGTGTTTAAAAAGAAAAAAATCAACATCGCAATTGGGAATTCGTCAACACTGCGGTGTAAACAATGCTAATATTATGTTGTTCAGCTCATTGCTAGCTAGAGCATGAGGAGGTTATGCTTTATGTATGCAACCTGCAAGACGTGCTATTGGCCACCGCTGTATTTCAGTAAAACCAAACAAACAAAAAATCTTCCCGTTGCTCTAGCGTGATGCCGGGGAACGTGTTATTGTGTTCACGCCGACTTGAAAAACAAGCGTTTACTCAGTCGCGATGCTTCACTTTAGATAAGCACTGCACAGTCAGCGTTGTTGCTTAAACCCGATGATTCACCGGTTTTATATTTAGACAGTGTTTTCAAGGCTGCCTGCTGGTTAATTGCTTATCGTGAGGCACAATACAGGCCAGAACCACACTGCTTCAATGGAGACGATTCCCTTTAGTCATGCTAGTAAACAATTATAATAATAATGACATTTGAGTTAGAGTGCCCCATTAAGCTGCTCAGCGTTAATGAGAGGCAAAAGACAGATCTAATCAGCGACTCTTGATTAAATGTAAAATAATAATAAATAACCTTGATTAATAAGTAAATTAGAATAATATTGAGGAAGTCCTGCTGAGTGATGTTTACAGAGCTTGTAGCTGAGAGGAAATGTGTGTGATTGATGTTTTTATCCTGTAGATTACTGGATTATGATACAGCTACAGGTGGGAAGTGTGTGTGTGTGTGTGTGTGTGTGTGTGTGTGTGTGTGTGTGTGTGTGTGTGTGTGTGAGTGAATCATTCCTTGCTTTCATTGATATTTTCAGTATGGCTGGGTGAATTGTGGGCATCATCGGTACTCAAGTATATAAATTCACAGGAAATGAACGCAGTAGTGTTTCATTAAAAACAAACAAACAAAAAAAAAAAACCTGAGTTAAAAAAAAAAACAATAATAACAACTATTTAAAATGATTTAAAAATGATTAACGTGTCTAATATTTAAAAATAAATTCACACCGGGGGGGAAATGGGTGTTGTATGAAAAATTCATTTCAGCTGCTTGCACTGCAAATATTTTATAACAATAAAAAAAATCCCACAATATCTCAAAGTATATTGTGACTAGAGGTAGGTGATAAGACATAAATATCATTCTTTGCTTCTATATATTGATTTATGGGTCCACTATGTAGGCTTTTAAGGGTATCTATTAGCAGAAATGGAGTATATATCCCATAATATATACTTTTTATATGTTTTCATTAGTGTATAATTATCTGTAACTATGAATCATTGTATTTTTGTAAACTTGAGCCATTCGCCTGTCTGTTCATCTATGTGTCCGACTCTTGTTAGCCCGGTATCTGAGGAGTGAGTAGTTGCATGTTTATAGGATTTATATGGAATTATCATTGTAACCAGCAGATGAACTGATTAGATTTTGAAATGGATCCAAACAGAGGCAAGGTCATATGTCTAAGATAGTTTTTCTTCCTTCCTGCTTGGAATACATTTTAAGGCTATTTCAGGCATACGAATTAGTACTAACAACTACTACTTGTTCTACTTGTTTGTCATTGTGACCTCTGATGGGTTTTCCCAGCCCACCACGCAAATTCATAATTAATCACTAATCTCCTTCTATTAGCTTGCAGTGATGGTGTGATACTGATCTCTCCTCATCCCTCTTCTCTCAGTGTGGAACAGGCTGAGCACGTACGAGTACATCGTCCAACAGAGACATCGACAGGAGGCGAGAGACACTAACAATGGCCCTTCAGGGAACGAGCCTAGAGTTCCCAAGATGAACCTCATCAAGGTGAACATACAAACACACAGGTCCCGAATGACATCCAACTATGATGTTTAGAAGTTCAAGGCCTGTTAATATGCACAGGTCCTGATTAAGTCTTCCCTGGTTGTGATCTGAGGCTCTTGTTTGTAAACGAAGCCATGCCAGGACTGTAGGTTGTTCTCATTACAGACTGTTTTTATTAGTTAAATCGCTTAAATCGTTAATCTGACGACAATCTCTTAGCCGGGCCCGTGAAACCGACACAGGATGCTGTTCATTAGGTTACAAATATATAAAAATACTGCATGCTGTAAAAAGGATCATGTGATTCATGTGGATGCAGTGGAGTCCATGGCGACCAGGTTGTTTCTGAATCATCATGGCTGATTCATTCCATGGAACTAATGGAGAAATGTTTCTGCAAGACATCAGTGAAAATCCCACTTGGATCCACGTTGAAGTCTTGCAAAGCCGTGGGAAACAAGCAGCCATGCTGTCGGGTCACTTCCTGTTTTAGAGGGCAGCTGTGTTTTGTTAGCTTAGCTTACATACTGCAGAAAAGTTCATGTCACTGATGTTTACTCATTTGCATCTAGCACACAGTTTGAAACGTGATCTCACATGCGCACACACACACACAAACACATATATACTGGCAGCTAACATGTTAATGTGTTTAAACACTACGTTACCCATAGGACTTTGAGATTCAATGATTTTAATTCGGCTCTCTCCAGCATGGCTAGTCGGTCCAGGATCCTGCGCTTTATCCAGGTGGCATGGTGTGTAATGTCAGGCTTGGCTCAGGCATTAGTGTAGCAATCCATGTGGACACCAACACTCCCAGGTCCATATGGCTCTCCATCATGCCAAATTCAAGCTTCCTACATTCTACATTGGCTTACCCACAATAAACATAACCTTCCTCACTGTTACTGTGGATGGAGAATTGGTTACCAAGGTGATGAAGTTGTCTTTTTCAATAAACAGTGATGCACATTCATGTAAATTTTGTTAAACAGTTACCTATTTGAAGGTTAAGTGGGCAACTGATCTTTCTTGTGATTGTAGATGAAAAATTCGAAATGGAAATGCAGTTTATAGGCTGTTGTGCAAGAGTTCATGCAGTGACAGTTTGTCGCCTCATTGGGGCGCTATAATTTCAGTGTATCTAAAGCATAGATGCAGGTTATAGCAGAAGCCAGTATTTGTAATGAGCTTCTCGAGCAGCTGCTGCTTTTGGCTTTGCTGGCAGTATTTGTTGGATTTAAAATGGTTAACCAGTATAACTCAGACATCAGTCAAATAAACTGTCTAAACTATAATGTGAACTTTTTATTTTTATTCTAGTGACGATATCTTGTTCCATAAAGCTCATTGTTTCAGTGTTTAAACGCATCGTATGGAATTGCATGTACAGGTGCATAAAAGTCCATTTACTTGCCGAGCTAAATGGCATGAGCTTTATTCATGATCACGTCCAGCTGCAGCTACGTCCTGGAGGTAAAGCCTTTATGGGAATGGTGCTGATGGTGGCACATTAGGGAGCAATACTATCTTGGAATATAGTGGGCTGGTATGTGCTAGGCTATACTAAATTGCCCCTAGGTTTGAATGATTGTGCATGGCGTGCAGTGATGAACTGCCATCCCATCCACCTCGTATCCAGCATTCCTGTGATAGGCTCCAGATCCACAAGATGTACATTCTCTGAGAAAAATATTGATTGTCTTTTTACTTTCTTACTTTTAGGATGCGAGCTACTCAGGTACTCTCGGCTACACCAACCCCGAGCTGGAGGTGGAGGATCCTGCCACCAGGAGCACACGTGGAAATCCTGAGTAAGATGACGGAATACACATTGCTTATGTACCACTACAAGTCAGCCAAAACACATCATCAAAACGCTCCAGTCGTGGAACTCACGAGGGATGAAATTCTGATTACAAATGTAGTCTAATACTTGATTTGTTTTTAAAAGAGGTTTAGCATCTATTTTAAATCCGGTGCTTGCAATCGTGCTGTAAATTCTGCAAGCATAAGAACAATTCTTATACATTGTTATTATTATACAATTACCTATGCATTATCAGTTGCAGCAACACGTTCTGAGGCACATTTGTATTGTCTTGACTGACCATGTTCTACATATTTTTGCTTTGAAAAACTACATGGATGAAGAACAACTTGTACATGCTGTGGGTGCCATAATATTTTCACAAGGTACCACTGCTCAGACGGTGTATTGTTAGACCCATTAAATTCACCATAGCCCAAATCAATCATCTAGCCTGTTGAAAGAATGACCGCTTATTGGTGTTTTTTTGGTTTTTTTTTTAATACTTACTCATAAAAGCACATTGCTTTACATAAGTACATTATAGTAAAATGTTATTTTATTGTATTGAGCAAGTCAGGCCCTGCACTAGATCACTGTGAGTCAGTAGAAGAGAAATAAATGAAGTTTATTAGGCAGTGAAAACTTGAGTATGATCCAGAAATTAAATCGTCATGGTGACTGGATTTTTAACTTTACGTTCGTGCCAGTTTTCCCTTTTGCCAGGATAAGGGGGGAAAAAAACATTTAAGTGGATGTGGCGTCTGTGTTCTTAATTTAAATCCCATCCAGGGCTCTCTGTTCACCCAACCCAAAGTTAAGCCTCAAGTATTTAGCGCCTGTTTATTTATTTTATTAGTGCCAAGGGACATTTTGAAAGTGTGGCAAGGCTCTTAAGTTTGTACTGCGACTCAGTCTGTTGTCCAGTAGCCACATGTTGAAGCTGCTGTGTGCACATTTCATAAAAGTGAAACTCAGGGTTCGTTCTTAGTGGTAGGCATTCGCTGTGTTGTCATGGTGAGCATTTAAAAACACATAAACAAAGTGTGAATTCGGTTTGCTTTCCCATGACTTTAATGGCACTTAGCAAATTGAAATAGAAGAAGAAGAAGTAGTAGAAGAAGAAGACGAAGAAAACATTAGGACTGCTGTCAGCTGTCACTGTTATTAAATGTAAAAGATCAGAATAGTTAGGCAGCACTAATGAGTTACACGCTGTTAAAATGCCATTTTAGTTTAAATTCTACCTGAGGCTTTGTAGCAACTCTTGGGGGGGGGGGGGGAGGTTCCTTGTTGCAAATACTTCCTTTTACTGGGAATCATTTTTAAACATGTTGGTGACCTTAAAGTCCTTGTTTAAGTGGTAAAGTAACTCAAGCGTTGATGAGGGGGTCAGCTCGATCATCTGATGGGGCTCGCTAATGAGATTAGATCACTTGGCAATTGCTGAGGACACGCTGTGTGTAGTGGTGTGTGCAAATAAAGGTGTGTGTGTGTGTGTGTTTTTGACCTGTTGGTGCCCTCGGTGCTGCTGTTCACAGTGGAACGTTTTAGCCAGGAGCTTCGAAACCGTCAAAACTTTTGCTATCATTTGTGATGGATAGCTGGAAATGAACTGAGGGGGAATAAAAGTCATTTTGGTAGTCTTTTTATGTTATACTCTCATGCTATTATTAAAACAATACGAGAAAGCCACTTAACACGGTCAATTTATAAAGGTTTGTGACAAAACTGAATGTTCAGGTTTAATTCACGAGGCCATGTGCTGGACTAATCTGATGCTGTGTCTTCGTATAAAGGGTATATGGTAACGGCAGGATCAGAAGCTCGCTAGAAAGAATGGCTGATGAGGAGCTACTCCCTACTGTGTCCACAGAACAGAAACCAGTGCCTCGTCCTTCCAAAAACATGCAGGTTCGACACACTGTACCACTGTCATGTACACTACTCATTAGGGAATGCAGACATTGCACGTTTTTGCTTTTTTCCATGTCTAACGACACTGGTTAGATATAAGCATACAGGCTCATGCACAGCATCCAGTTCTGGAGCTACGGCTAACAGCGCAAATTGATCTTGTTGCTGATTTGTGAATCTCATCACTCACACACACTGAGGAACTTATTCTCATTGTGTTGAAGTGTTTGTTGAACAGTAAAATACACTCCTGATCCCTGTTTTAATTTTAAGCCATGTTTAATAGTTCTTCTTGTTCATTGTTTTTTGCTTTTTAGAAGAAAAGGAAGAAAGTGCGTAAAATACCAGCAGAAGTGGTCAATGAGCGAGTCACAGAGATGAGCAGAGGCATGGCACATCATTCAGCCGAGCAAGGTAACACACACAAAATCAGCTGTCGCGTTTAGTTGGTAAATTGAACTAACACAGGGATAAAATCTGACCTATTGTTCTTAAGTACTCAAGAACAAGAACTTTATTTGAACATCTATGTATTTACCCCTAATTATGTCATCAGTGTTCTGTGGTGATCTAGTTCCTCACGATTACTGATTACAACCTGCGCTGACAAACAGGCATGGAACGGTTCACGATTCGATTTTCCCGCAATATTATTATTATTTTTTATTTAATGTTTTACCAGTAAATACAACATTTATTTTCTGTTCTTTATCAACTTAAATATTCCTTTTTTTTTTAAATAAAAAAATATATACTTTTGCTTCATTTTCTTAATAACCAACAATAATTATTTACAAACATTTATGAGGGCGGGAGTAAAATATAATGGCGCACTAACTAAAATATTCCTTTTATTAAAAATGAAAAAGTTAAGCTTTTTCTTAATAATAATAATAATAATAATAATAATAATAATATGAACATTCATGAAGCTTAAACACAAAACAACCACCTGCATTTACTTTTGCCTTCTGTTGTTTTCGGCAGTCTGTAAAAAGATTTTTTTTACCAGTTTCTTGTTGAACATGTTTGTAAAGTCAGTCTCACAAAAGCTCTTTCCCATTTAAGATCTGGTTTTTCACGCTGCAGCGTTAGAGCTGTGTTACTTCCACTTACAGTGACGTCATGTGTGTTCCCACTATTGTATGTTGTTGTGCCCTGTATAATTATACTGTATAATAACTTCCTTCAGCTACTTCCGTTAGGGTCACCACAGCGGAGCCATTTGTGTCCGCATGTCTGATTTGGCTAAGTTTTTACGCCGGATGCCCTTCCTGACGCAACCCTCCCATTTATCCGGGTTTGGGACCGGCACTCAGAAATACACTAGACTGTGCACTCCCTTGTGGCTGGGTTGGCTTCCCTGCCTGGGAATCAAACCCGGGCCGCAGCGGTGGGAGCCCCGGTATTAATCAATGCAAATACAGCTAAGACAAACTAAGATTAATCAGTTTTTAAAAAAATTCCCATCGATTCGAATCGTTAAATTGTACCGCATAACTTTTTTATCGCTGCACGATATATTGTTACATGCTTACTGCCAAATTATTACTACAACAACATATTTTAGTTTATAAAATCACTCCTCAGCAATGTGTTAGCGTTAATTGTGTAAGTGTGCCATATTTTTGTACAGTGGTTTGTGTGCGTCTTTGTGACCTTGTGCATCCCAATCCCTAGAGTCCTCGGTAGCCGCTGCCACTCTGTCCTCATCCCTAAGCCAGCGCCTCCCTTTCCCAGCATTCCCTGTGCGGGTGACCCTCCCCCCTCTGGCCCCTGTGCAGGCTGCCGGCCCCCCAGCTGAGTACCACTCTGATTCCGCAGAGTCTCTGGAGGAGATCCCTGTAGCTCTGGCACGCCTGGGCACTGCCACACCGGCACGGGTGCCAATCTCTAGCATCAGCCATTCCTCTTCCACGCAACGTGTTTTGCTTCAGCCATTACCCTCTCCACAGCCCAGGACCAAAAAGAAGGCTGTGGCTCGCAAGGCTGCAGAAGAGAGATTCGAGATGGCATTTAATAATCCTTTTATGTTCGTCAGTAGAGGAAATGGAGAGACTACCTTAACTCTAGACGGCGCCAGAGTGGAGGATGGACTCGGTTACATGGGAAAACGCAAGCACACAAGCAAGAGAAAAGGCACAGAGGAGGCAAGACTCAACTCCAGATCAAACACACCGCTAGCATAGGAATACAAATGCCATGACTTACGTGGTTTAGCAAAACGCTAGCAAATCTTCCCAGAGGTAAGCTGCATCATAGAAGTGTGACTCCACTGGCATTACAATCTCAGATGTAGCAACAAAAGCCTCAGTTCACCTATGCAACCACTGTGGCGTGTAGGCTTTTTGAATTGGAGTCTGATGGATCTTTGGAGAAACGAACAGCTTCATTTAGCGTTTCATTTAACTGTAAAACATTTTGCTAATCATTTCTGTCGTAGCATTGCACAATTGTATTTGTACATTTTTATTTATCATTATACAGTATCCACTATTAATTCATATTGAATGCCAAAGCTCCTTTTGTGTACAGTCTAAAGCAGATTGAAATCTGCTGACTGTTGCTCTAAACATAAGTTCAGTGTTTTTTTTGTTTTTTTTTTCATAATTCCTAAATGTTTAGTCGTAATGTTATCATTTAATGTTTTTACAATTGAACACATTTTCCTATATTATGATCTACCCACTTTAATGTTTCATTATCACACTTGCAGGAATAATGACACTCATTCCCTTGCGCATGAGCCAGGTCCTGAATGTCCCAAATGGAGCAGTCCTCAGTCCTCCATGTCCACACACTGGTGATGTAGGCGAGATGTAGGCCTATAGTGTGTGAGCGATTCAGGCACATAGATTTGAAGGCAAGCATTTGAGGGCGGTCCTTAATACTCCATTACGTTCCAGTTGTGCTGGTTAATGATAGTTCGTCGTTCAGTGATTCAGTTATTACTCACTCAGACGCTTGTTCCTAAGAACATATTTCTTAAGATCAGCCTGACACATTTAAATTGTCATAGTAACTCTAGATCCCTTTTCTTACCAGGATATGTTTCACAAAGTGATTTTTCTAATGCTGTTTGACAAGTTTAATAACTAATAGAGGTGTGTGCAGGATTTTTTTTTTCCTGCTTATGAAGGATTTCTGACATTATGAGCATTTCTGCTCCTGAACAATACTACGTGCACCCGCGGAACGTTTCATCAATACCATCCTCTCCTCTTGCGTATGTATTATTTCTGTTTGCAGCTGGCCGTAATATTTTCTAATAAAATGAGCTAATTCCATTGGTCAAACTATAAACAAATTAGTGATTAAAGTACCGTGATACTGATTATGATAAAGGTTTTACAGATGAGGACACAGTAAGGGCCTGTGTCCACCAAGTGGGTTTTTTTGCAATGGCAGACAAATCCTATGAACTGAAAGGGTGCTTTCAGTTCACGTATTGGCACACCGCTGAGCTAGTCAATGTCACTTCTCTTTCATCAACCAATCAAAATCAACAAGGGGTGGGACTTTATTAAGGGATAACAACATTATCAACAATGACGGAGGACAAACTGATCCTGGCTGTCGCTGCCAACCCAGTTATTTATCCAACATTAAATGGTTACCATGATCGATAGTTGAAATATTTTGAAAGTTGCAATTTCTTTCTATTGTTTTAGCTAACCTTAGTAAAATAGAGACTTGAAGTTCATAATTGTCATGAAAACCAGGCTAGACAGGATTCATATGCAGTTCACACAGTTTATCAAAAAGATCAGGCATAGGTAACAGAATCGGAAGGCTGATATCAAGGTCAAACGCAGACGAGGGGTCGGGCGATCAGCAAATGGTACACGAGGCAAAGGCAGGGTCAGTAATCCAAAAACACAGAATAAAATCCAAAACCAGAATAGCAATCATGGAATACAAGGCTTGGCAATAGTTGAGACACAAGGAGCAAGACTAATGCTTCACAAAGCACACAACAAACAAGGAAGTATAAAAAGTCTTGATTAATGGGAGTGATTGGAACCACCTGCTTCCAATCAGAAGTCAGGTGATTTAGAACACGGGAGATAGTCAGCCATGTTGTCTGTGTGAATGTGCCCTCGGGAATCATAGTCCATGTCTGTGTCAGAGTGCGTGTCCGTGTCGACCATGTTTTCAGGGTGCAGGTGCTCATGGGAACTGTAGTGAGAGTTATCTGGTGTAGGTGCAGATGCAGGTATGACAATAATGAAGGAATGTGGAAGTGCTTAAAGATGTTTTTTTGCAACCAGGCAACAATAAGCGTTTGAGAAAAGCGCTCTGGTGGCACTCTTAAAATCAAGTTGTGGGCTCTGACAGCGCAAACAAAATGCATCTGGTGGCCACGAGCCCTAAACGTATTGCAAAGTGTGGTTCAAGCATCCAGTATGCTACCATGTAAATAAACATGGCCTTTTTTTGCTATTGTTGGCTTTAATGTTGCCAAGTCCACTTTGCCTCACTTTTAACAAATCCATCCAATGTGACCGGTCCTCGCAAATCATTGCAAAGTGTTTAGGTAAGACACCGGTGCTGGTGTGTGCTTTGTTAAAGGGCAGTAAGTGTGCATAGTGAGCACTGATTTGAAGCCATAAATAAGAAATGCGACAATTAGGGCCCTAGTGAGGACCATGAACCAGCAATCCGCCATTTGGGACCGTGACCATGTCTGCACGTGCATTTTCTTGTTTGGTAATTTGTTGAAAACTTGCAGTATTTTCTTTTTGAAACTGCCCAGGCACTAATTATATTCTGTGGATTACTATTTGGGGGGGGAATCATTGCTTGTTTTGTGTCGTCTTTATGTCGTCTTGACAACATTAATGGTCACTGATACTAATGGCCGGTTTTGAGGCTAATTTCTGATTACAAAAAACATCCTGGATTATCCTGTGTTGTGGGATGTGTACAGTCCAGCTGTAACACCAGGCTACTCACAGTTCAGACATGGCCGTTCTGATTTACACACATATATATTAAACACGTTCGATATTTATGACTCAGCATTGTGTAGTGTTGGAGGATATGTCGAATATCTAGTGTAAAAGTGCAATTTTTTTGGCATGTGTGTAAGACTGGTATCAGAATGTGTTGGTATTGGGCGAAATGTCTAATGTGTTGGGTTTGACGACTGAAAAACAATCCAGTGTGAAAACCTGTGAAGTCTGTCATATCTGAGGTCTTTCACATTTGTATCATCTGTTACGATTGTATAACGTCTACATTAGCCCAGGCATAAAAGAATACCTGCTCTCTTGTACAGCACTGTGACATATTAAATATCTCTGTTTTTAAAAAAAATCCACTTCCTGTTTTCTACTTCTCTCACCCTGGAGCTTATTCTAGCCTCAGACATTTAAGACCTGGGCAGTTTTCTGTACAACATCCCTGAGCATGACAAATCAGGAGCTTCTGTCATATATAATAGTCCCACTTGTAGACAACTTCCTGAATACATTCACTGGGGTGAAAACACATGGTGCAGGCTTTTTTTTTTAAAACATCTGCCCTTCCGAAGTGGTGTCCATGGCAACACACCAATACACTGGTCCTGAAATGTGGGAGCATGGCAGGTTAATGGGAAACAAGCAAGAGTTGATGTAAAACCCCATTCATCTTGCAAGCCTCTGCTGAGTGTACTCTCATGGCCTGAAACAAAACTGTTGTAACTATTCCAATCTTCATAACGAGGTAATGATGCAGGACTAAAGAGGAAATTAGCCTTTTGCCCGATGTCATGGATGCATTAATCCTGAGGCTGCTTGCTAAATGAATACAGTTCAGCTCGTTTGGTGGGGCTGCTTGAGTTTCCGGGTAATTACATTCATATTGGAAGAAGCACATAGGAATCAGAGGACTTTCTACATGTAATCCTTGCAATCCCTCCAATTTCATAGTGGTTTTGTGGCCTGTATTGTTTAACAGTTTGTGTCTTGATTGTGGACTTTATACCTGGAATTATGTATTGCTTTGTCTCTTGTGGGATAATCAGTGCCAGTGTCACTTAAAGTGACCATGAAGGCAAAAAAAAAAAAACCATAAAAAAATAAATATACTCACAGCTTAAAGCATGTGTAAGTGTATAGAAATAAAGCTGGTATATTGGTATAAAGAAGCAGGAATGTACTGACTGAGAATATCACAGGGCCAACAAGGACAAACAGCCACACACGCTCGCATTCACACCTATGGGCAATTTAGAGTAGCCAGTTGACCTAATCCGCATGTTTTTGGACTGTGGGAGGAAACCGGAGCACCCGGAGGAAACCCACGCATGCACGGGGAGAACATGCAAACTCCGCACAGAAAGGCCCGGGGATCGAACCCAGGATCTTCTTGCTGCGAGGCGAGAGTGCCGCCGCTAGTTTCATCATACTGATCTGTTGGAGTTCAGAATCCAAACTACAAAATTTTCATTCGATTACAAACGGATAGTTTGTAGAATTCATGGAGAATTACTGACACCTTTCATAAAAAATGGAAATAAATTCATGTATTTTGTGGGAAAAAAAATGCAGCATCAAATGTCAGACAGGTCGTGTAAATGAAATGGTCAACATCCCAGTCTATCACAATTCCAACCAGAAAAAGTTCAAGGGAGGTAAATACTTTATGAATAATAGACAATAAGGCATTAGTAATAGTGATTTTTTTTTTTTTTTTTTCAAGAATTAGATTTCTCTGGAAAGAACAACAGTAAAGTGTATCTTAGGGTTAGACACACTTGGACTGTTCAAATTCCAAGACTTAGCTAAAAATCATTATCCTTGCTAAATAATGATTTTGTGTCCTGGAACTATAATGGTGTTCATTTGGATGCATGTTTTGGGTCATTATTTTGTAAAAAAAAAAAAAAAAAAGATCCAACTATGACAAATATTAACCATATGGCAGAGGCAATAAAGTTTTAGGCTAAAATATTGTCATTAATCGTAACGATAGAGTTTGCTTTCAAGGATTTAGTTTGTTGACATTTATCCTAACATTAGGTATGTGAATATTTTGTTACGTGTCTTTTTAAGATAGTTTTATGAAAATTGCTACTATTAAAAGAATTGTACAATGTTTCTCCAATTGTTTACATGGAAAACTAGACAATCACTTTTCTTAATGGATGCTAATAAGTTTGGAATCGACTATAGCATGTAGTGTCGAGTATTAGCGTAATTGAACGTTAAGATGTTTCTAAGACGAGCACAAACTTGTCCAGGCTATCTTTGGGCGTCATTGAGACTTCACTCTGACTCAATGTTCCAGCCTTAAAAACAGCCTTCAGTCTCTACGGATGAGTGATGAGTGTTGAGTGTTACACCTGTTTTGTGCTGAATGGCATGCCTTAAAATGTCTTCATTGTGCTAGGTCACAGGGTTTATCGCTAGTCTGACAGGTGCTATGGTAGTATTTACGTGCATTCTAGATTCTGCAGCGGTGCTGAAGCTCAAAAACGCCGCAGGTCTGATGACAGACGTCCTTCACACTCGTATATTAAAGAACAAATATATCCTCAGTAACAGGTGATTGCGTATCGGATTGCCATTTATGGATATACGTTGCTGCGAATATTAGTCTATTTATACGAGTTCTTAAGGCTACTCAAATGCATTTCCTGACTTTTCAGAAACTGAGCCAACATCAATAGCCCTTGTTTCCTCTACATGATCACATTAGCTTTACTCGCAATTAAAGCCATTTGGCATTGAGCTGATGGATCAAGTTCTCAGGCCAAGCTGTAAAATCAGTTATAGACACCTGTCCTTATAAAGTACCACTCAACCCAGATGGTTATGTCTGAAAATATCAAGGTCTCGATTCCCCCAAACCCATTTGGACCATTTTGGTAATTAAATACGGAGCTGTTTTAGTGTTTCACAGGGGTTTAGGGTATGCTGCACATTCTCCGTCTGTCTCCCTTTCCCTCTTCCCTTTGGTTGCTGTTTATAGGGGTGTATTGTGTTGTCGGGACAGATAGTTTATTCTGGCAGTGCCCATCTCACCTATCTCGCATGGTCACTCCTCGTAGCCATGGCAGCGAAACATGACGACATCATAACAGTGACACTCACGCTGTCGCTGCTACAGGGAGGAACGTGCTGACATTGAAAGGGAGTTTCAGGACCCGTGCAGTAGCTCTATTACTGGCATGGTGAAGCCTGAGCTGGGGATTATGACAACTCTGAGGCTCAGCCTCGGCTGAAGACAGGCGTCTACTCGTTTTATGTGATTTATGGCAGACATCAGTGGCTCTGGTTAGGGTTTGTTGACTGATGTTTATTCTCAGAGTTAACAAGGGTTTCGGTACACCTCTCAGAGTCCCTGAATTATGGACTAAGAAGAAGGAGTCTTATTTCATCAATTAATTATTGTGAGATCACTTGGCTTTGAATGGGCTTCGTGCTGCTTGCCAAGAGGAGGCGTCCGCCAATTTTATTTTAAATGAGGCTGTGTACTATGGAGTTTGTTTTGGTTTCTGTTCTTACTTTAAAATCTGGAATTTCCTCAGTTCTGAATTCAGTCCCACCTTGTCATTGGCTGTAAATTAAAGCTACACTGTTTACACACTTTACGTTTACTATTCAAGACCATTCAACGGTTACCAAAGAACGAAAAACTGACATTTTTCCCAATAAAAGTAGGTCTTATGTCTAGTTTCTTATTATTCCAAGGTCGTAGCCTTCCTTGTCAGAACACTTGCTACGGTTACAATATTTATTTCTTTCCGAATCAACTTCAGGCTTGTTGTGCCAGTGGGATGTGAAGGTTGTAACAAATCAGAGGCCAGACACCAGATTTGTCATTTTGATGCGAATGCATTGACATATACAGAAAGAGAAGCTTGCTGATGGAGAATTAGCCTCTGCATGAGTAATGCTAAAATAATAAATAAAAGTGCCCTCACTATTCAAAACAAAAATGAAAGAAAAATACAGTACAGAGCAGAATACGCTCCCTGCCTAACCAAAGATGGACAAAAAGGCATGCTTCCAAAAGAAACGGCACCCCTAGAGTATACAGACTGCTATAAAGGGGCAAAATTAGCTTTCTGAAGTCCATCATCTATAACCATGTACAGGCCCACTGTTCGTATTACCCCCAAGGAAACACACACACACACACACACACACACACACACACACACACACACACATACACAACCCATGAGATGTAAACGGTTAAAATGCATCCTCAAAAGCTAACTCATTCTAATGGATATTTAATATTGCAAATCAATGATTGCCCTGCTGTGAAGTACAAGTGAGCTCGTAGCTTTTATACCCAATTAACTAAGCTAGCTTAAAGCTGCCATATACAAACTACAAGTTCAAATCTAGCTGACAATTAACAGAGTTCAAAATCTAGCTGTATTAAGTTTAAAAACTAGCATAAGGCTAGAGCTGGAATATGCAAAGGGGTGTTGGCTGTTAACTGGGTCTGATGTAATGTGTGAAACCGTGCAGTCATTTTGCCGACAGTCTTCCCTTTCATATTCTTCTAATGCGATGATGTCATTGCCAATCTGCCAATTCCACGTTGGACATGGTTCTCTCCTAAACAAGTCATGGAGAGAGAGGGAGACATGTGCAGAAAGCCTAAATACATCCAGGGACTCAACACGACCACATTTAAGTAGTACTTTGGAATAGTACAATGAAAAAAAAATAGATCCTAGAAACATGGGGATGTCAACAATACAGAACCTTTATGCTTCTAGCCATATGTTTTACCGTTTTACCTGACCCTGGTCATGTCATGAAGCCACTGACTTTTATTAAATGTCACACAGGGAAAAAAAAACTTTTGATTTTGAAGGAATATGTCCCAACCAGATCTCTATGCTTATCAATGCCTCCATCTGTTTACATCCATGTTGCCATAGAATCCTCCTCCATCTGCCTTTCCTCAAACAGGCTTGGTCGGCAGGAGTCGTCACCGTGGAGACGGCGGTGCGAATAACAAAAGCCTGAAATCATACACGCGATTTTGTGATGCCATTTTGTGACCCTTTGGCCTGCAGCCACTCTCTATCCCACTACTCATCAAAACATAGCAGTGTTGTGGACACAAGCGCCTGCCCCGGGGCAACAGTAGGAGGGAACGGGGAGTGATTTTTCCACTGACCCGCTTCCGCATCAGTTCTGGTAGCCTTCATATAACACCAACACACATACGCACACTCATACTGTCTTTCACATGTGCACATGAGCTGTCCTGTTGCCTCAAGCTGGACTTTAGGACTGGTGGGAAGTAGAAACACATTCAGCTACAGGTCTAAGCATTCAGTTCCTCTACAATGGACATCTGTTTCCTGTTAGCCAACGAGTCCTAATTTCTTGCACGCCTTTAAATGAGCTAACGAGTGTCCTTTAATATTCCCACAAGGTCGAGAGAAAGCGGGAGGAAGAAAATAAAGCAGATTAAGCACCAACTAAAGGATGTTGAACATGAGCTCGAGTCATCAATCATGACAATTATGGTCATCCACTTCCTCACTCAGACATGAAGAATCTATATAGCAGACACACTCACAATAACAGCAGCAGAAGTTTTGAATCAGGAAAAAATATCTTGTCAAATAAAGAGTAGAATAAAAGTTATCTAAATATAAACGCTGATGTAATAAAACTAAAAATTCTTTGTGTGTTCATAAAGACAAAAAAAGCAATATTAACTTTTGAAATTTTTTTTGCTTGATGTGTTTTGGTTGATTGTAAAACGAGCACTCAGCTACGTACATGCAAGGATAAATCAAATGATTTTTTTTTTTGTTGCATTTTTGTTTATTGCAAGAAGGTATTACAAATCAGGTTTACTATCAGGTTTAAGGTAGCAGTAAAAGGAGCTCCTGAGATTAATGTATTAATGTATCAGTTGTATATTTTTTAATTTTGCAGCTACAAATTTTATTTACTTCATCTCTACTTGACTCATTACAGTATAGTACAGTATAGTACAGTATAGATTCTACACTATCTACATATATCTGTGTTGGCCTGGGAAAAGCCTTCACAGTGAAATTGACATTTTCAGGTGCTCCTGAGTGTTTGTCCTATAAGTGTTTGTCCTATAATGGGTCCTGACAAGAGTTTGAATCCCGATGATGCCACAGCCATGCATGCATACGAGTCTCAAGAGCAAAGCTGGCTGTGCATTGTGGGTACTATGGATGGTATGCACTCTCTCTCCTGTCAGTCAGGGACAGGGTGCCTGTGAGTTCATGTACGCAGATGAGCGTGTACGAAAGTCGAGATCTGGCTGGTGGGTGGGAATTGCTGCGTAACAAAGTTGATGAGAAATGTGGGGGAAAAACACACACACAACGTATCCTCTATTTATACAGTGTAGCTTTAAAAAGACTTTCCTAGAGCGAAATATATATTTCGCTTTTTCAAACTTTGTAAATTTCAAGCATTTTAAAAAGGTACACTATGTAGTATTTAGGGGGATCTAATAGCAGAAATGGAATATAATATTCAGAATTTTTTTTTAGCATTAGTGTATAATTACCTGTAAGTATGAATCATTGTGTTTAGCATGAGCTCTTTATATGTACATAGGGAGCGGGTCCACCTCTACAGAGCTGCCATGTTGCTCCACTTCAGTAGCCCAGAACGGACAAACCTCTAGGGAGCGCCTTCCAAACTTTGTTTTTCAAGTAGCAGCGTGAATCTGGAAGGAAGCACCAGGACTACAAAGATGATGACAAGGAAGAAGAAAGAAGAGGAAAGAGTGTTTGCTGGTGTTGGCTAACAAGTTTGAGAACCTAAATTTGAAAAATCCTATTTATTATTTAACAAAGAAAAAGGAAAGGCGTGTGAATGTAAGTACCTGTAAGTATGCTGCGGGAACCTGATGGCCAACGTCCGTTGTAACACATGCTTGGAAAGGGAGGGGTAAGGGAGGGGCATGCAGGTGGTTGAATCCTACATAGTGGACCTTTGAACTCTGGTTACCTCAAAAAGTGAAAAAGGACTGCATTTGAAATAGCATTTAAAAATCTCAATCATTAGCATATAGTATCACTCTAGTTATATACCACTATGTTGATCACAGTGTGGCACTGGAATTCTTTACTCAGTGTGATCTTCGTACCAAGATATTTTAGGCAAGATTAATAAAACATAAATAAATAAATAAACAAACATTTTTACCATGCATTGATTACAGTATTTTCAGTTTGTTGACATGTCAAAGTATGTTTTTTTGGCTTTTAGCCAGAATTCATCCACAGTGACAGGTGATGAGTTTCCTAAGAGCAACATAAACACACAAAAACACAAGCCATATCTATTTAAATAAGTAGGCTTTAATAAAAACAGCAACAGGAAGTAGCTCTTGTGTTATGCCCTATTTTAACAGCTCATGTAAGAGTTCATGTAAGTTGAGTCTTGGTCCTACTGCTGAATAAAGAAAGTACAGCTGGAAAAGTCACTCCATTCATTCTCTATTCAATATTAGTAATGTTACCATTCCACTTGATTATTTATCATGTTGTATTGCTAAAGGTTATTTATGAAATTACCTCACAATGAAAGACAGATGAAAGAAAAGGAGCTTGTAATACAATATAATAGGCTGTTATATTATATAATGCATCACACACCCTGCTTTTTACTTCACGGAAGGGCAAAAGTGCGCTGACATTTTTAACTGACTTCTGAAGAACAGACCGCACCAAATCCTCATTAATCACAATATGCCACGGAGCGTTCAGTCGCTTTCTGACATGTTTTTCAAATGCCAGGCACGAGGGCAAAGATGACGATTTACTTCTGCTTCCTTCAAAGCATCTCACTGGGCTGAGGCTGATAGTATAACAAAGCGTAGCCATGGCAACATAAACACAGTTTCTAAACATGTCAGTCATGCAGAGGTCATTCCAGATCACAGCATCGAAACAGCAATGCATGTGCACAATGCAATGCAGTCAAACAAGGAAACAGAAGGGGGGTTCAAACGCCATATCTATATACTTTATAAAAGTTGTTTTAAGAAGAAATAAAATATAACAAAGGCTGCAAAACATTGTAGCCCACCAGAAATCACACCTTGTTATGTCTTGAAGAAAGCACAAAAGCAAATTTTTTATCCGTTTATTATTAGGCTTAGATTTTTGGACCATCAGTCATACAAATCTCTGTGAATGAGTTGTTGCGTATAAACACGAGCTCATTTGCATATACCAGGAATATTGTCAGAATTCAACAGCGTCATTTTATAAGACAAACACCATAATATAATATTTAAATATATCATTTTACCCTTCCCAGAATCCAATGCAATGTTTGAAAGCACGCGAGCACTATCTGCTTAAGCTAGCAGGATCGCATCTTTTAGCTAGCTACTCTCCAACACTGGTAATTACACATACACTACAGATAGGACAGAAAGAAGGCAGTTTGAAAAATTTTGGAGTTGGAGATTTCTTTTAGGTAGCATTATCTCCTCAAAGCTTTTGGAAAACTGGATTTTGATGGGACTTGATTTGGAGTTTAATCTTAATCTTAACGATGTTAAATTTCTCTAATTAGAAATACAGCTGATGCAGAATTAGCAATATGTCTTTAAGATAATAACATAAGTCTAGTGGCCTAGACATACTGCTACGACACTGCAGGCCCTGAACTGTTTGGTCCATTAGTGAAAGCTAAAAGCCAGGCCTGATACAATGTGTATGAAAGCCACTTGACTTGAATGTTGCATACATGTCTCATTTCCAGCTCTCAGAATCATCCTTGAAGTCTGAAAATAACTATCCTGTATGCTTTTTGTTTTGGATGAAAGGTTTGAGGACTGCCTGTGCTGCTAGGCAATAGAAATTTCATCTACGAGTCTACACTAAGGAGCAAATTCCATAGAGACAGAGAAATATGTAAAACTCATTTATATGAATTTTTTGCTTCTGTGTATACAGTTTGTCTTTTTATGGCTTTCCACATACACCGTTCTCTCTCTCTCACTCGCACTGCAGTTTTGCAGTGGCTTGTGGTTTTGGTGTCCATATCACTTTGTCCCTGCCACAGTAATAGAATCTGCTTAAGCGAGTGGATTGAGACTGATCACATCATTAAGTCCCTACTTTCAATGGCAACATAACAAACAAAGCTGTATCACGTAGCGGTGATACTTATACGTATCCACCCACTTTCTTTTTACTGTCTTTGTAAAAAAAAAGTGTCACCTTGAACACTCACTTTAGTAGTTAATACTCCAATCTTTACTACAGCAGTATAGTGTAGTATATGTGTTTATATGTGTATATGTGTGTAGTATATGGTCAATAATTTTGAAAGAAATTCCCCGTAAGGGGAAACGAACTTAGCACTTGGTAAATTGCTCAGTAAATGGCAAGGCAATTTGTAAGGAATTGGGCGTGCTGATACAGAAAAAAAACTAAATAATAGGGTGGTGTAATGCAGCCCAACATGAAGCATTGTTCCTGTTACCACCCTTATAACAGCACGCCCTGAAGTGTTTTATTCCTCTTATACCACAGCAATTTGCCAAAAACTGCAATTTAATTATTAACGAATGACATAAAATGCTTTTTAACCATTTCATGGGCATCGCCGGCATTAAAGCTGAGGGGGACGTGTCCCCCTGACATTTCATAATTATTTGTTTGGACCCCCCCCACATTTAACTTAAAATATTAGTTCACCCAGCGCTCATTCTATTTATTCGCGAATATTCCATTCCACTTGATCGATATGAGAATACACACACCTCTGAAATTCCACTCCGTTTCCCTGGTTACCTACAACAAACCACACGCAACTTAAGTGAATCGTCAGTAACGGTATAGACAGTAAAGGTGCAGGTTGCTCGATACTGAAGGAGGTAACGCTAGCTCCATTGCCATCACAGTGTCCAACTTTTGCTAAAACCTTATTCTTTTGTTATATGCCCTCAAAATTAACCCTAGGCCATGTTAAATTAATGTT
>JAQQZR010000023.1:4911631-4924131 GCA_030068235.1 Notoglanidium macrostoma | reverse complement strand
GTGGGAACTATGGCTTGCAAGGAATTTCATAAATATTTTAAGGCACATATTTTGCTAATATTTAATTTTTCTTTTCATTCAAACAATAAGAATTAAAAAAAATAATAAACTCCAACATACAAAGAGCATTTGGTTCTCTGTGACAGAAATCATGTGAAATGGCATGAAGTAAAAGTCTAATGTAAAGTTGTGTTGTAAGTGTGGACACGTTTTTATGGGGACCTAGGAATATGTGGGGACATTTGGTCCCCAACAAGATATAATAAATGCCATCAAACATCCCCCCCTCCCCACACACACACGTACTTTGAAATGGCTGAATAAAGCTCTCCTTAAGCTCAGTAACCAACAGAAAAGCTTAGTGTTCATTAAAAACATTAATAAAAGAAAAACAATCTCATGGGAATGAGCCAAATTAAGAGAGCTTTCTGAGGTTAGGGTTAGGTTTAGCAGCTGCAGTAATAATCATGTCAATGGAAGGAAAGGTGTTCTCAAGGACAGTAACACCAGTGTGTGTGTGTGTGTGTGTGTGTGTAGGTGTTTCCCAGGTTTATGTAAAGGTTTCCATGGACACTTCCTGAGAATGCACAAGCAGTAGAGTCAGACTGAGAGAATCTCAGGCCGTGTGTGTGGTTGGTTGGGGCTGGGGTGGGGGGAGGGGGGGGGGGGATTTCACTATTCCACCAAATACAGAAGCACACTAAGTTGTCATCACATCTATATTTAGACACATCACCTAGGGAGATCAAACGGACCCTAACCTGTACAAAGCAAACCTCCAATCATTCTCTTGTTAAACAAGTGAGGAGTTAAATCTGAATACACACTCACTGATTAGTCACAGTTTGTATATCTGCATCGATGCTTGTGTAAATGATTGTGTACGTGCCTGCGTGCATGTGTTTTTCTGTGTTAGAGCTAAAAACAAACTACAGATGGTTGTGGAAGCTGTGTGTTGAGGTCAGGCCAAGCCCACCCACCACATTGTCCCTCCATCAGCTCAGTGTAGAGCCGTTCCCTGCCAAACTTCTGACATCCATCTGAAAGATTCCACAGCAACACACTCCGCTCAGGACTCACGGGATCGTTCAAAGAGACCTCCTTACACACTTCTACTGCTTCCAACAATTACTTCTCTTGGCTTGTGGAAATAGATCAACGGTTAAATTGGTGTTGATTTTGATTGATCTCATTAAGATTGAGAACTTTAATTCAAATGAATGGCTGGTTTTAGTAGTTTCAGTATGCACTAGTCTACAAATGGAAAAATTAGAGGAAGACGAACAACCACAGGATAAATCAAGCTAATGCTTGTGTGAGAAAATGATACATGAGAGTGAGACACAGATACAGGTGGTTTGGTTTGTTGCTTTAAGGGAATCATTGAAGGTTTTATGTAAATCGATACAATCCTTACAGGAAAGGTTCAGCAGAACCACTTTAGAAGGCCAGAACCATAGGGAACCACTGAGGAACTTAGAGAAGTCTAGGATTTAACTGATACACTCCTTATAGTGTCTCTACACTGTTCTTTGCTAATGTCCGTCATCCTTCATTTCAAACAGTGTCAATTGTTCTTCTGTTTGTGTTTTACATAGAACTTTCTACATGTAGTGGAGAACTCTTCCCCAGATGCCAGTGTTTCTTATTGACCGAGCACTCCATGTTCGTTAAGAAAGCTAGTACCCTTAACTCTTAAAAGAGTTTATCTGGGGTTCTATGGGGTAATATATAATATAACAAGCTCAAAGGATTTAAAGAATATATATTACTCTTTCTGGGCAAAACTGAAAATGAACACAATGTCTAAGCAAGTTCATTGTCAAATATAGTAAACCATATTACTTACATTAAAGGGGCTGGCTCACCCTTCCAGAATGCAGCAAGTAGCATCGCCATTTTTAATGGTAGCAATATTCCAAAATCAACCAACAACATGTTAAGCCATAGATCTTAAATCATAACATGATGTTAACGATATTTTGTCAAAGTATCTATATTTTACATTCTTTGGACCAATTGATTCTGTTTTTGTATGGTTATTCCATATGTAATGGACCTGAAATGGCCTCGGCTGTCTTGCGGGCAGCTGCAAAGGAAAGAAAAGATAAGACGTATTTTGTTCAAGGCTTCCATATATGACAAGTGAATGAAGCAAAGGTTTGAGATGGGTTTCGAATGGACCACGAACGGTGAATTTGTGGCAGTTTTGCTGCACAGAGAGCTAGCAGGTAGCAGTCACATGCTTTCAAAACAAAACCAACATGTTGGATTCTGGAAAGGGTGACAAAAATTTATCTTTGGCATCGTGATATAACGGCTAACGGTGAAAACTGTTGCACAAGTTTTTTTTTTTTTTCTGATATCCCAGGACTTTGAACTTGTGGTCACAAACAGAGAAGCCTGACTTCTGGGCTGCTCTGTAACCGCTGAAGAATAGTGAATTATAATAGTTATATTAGTTGAAGTTTCAATGTAAAACGTATGTTTGCCCTTTTAAAAATCAAATCATGGTTTTCATTTCTTCAGCATAGGCAGGATGGCAGAGAGCACAGATGTGGACCAGCTGCTAAGTGCCTTTAAGAAATTTGCTATCCATGGAGACACCAAAGCCACAGGGAAGGAGATGAATGGCAAAAACTGGGCCAAACTCTGTAAGGACTGCAAAGTTATTGATGGCAAAAATGTCACATCCACCGATGTAGACATAGTCTTCAGTAAAGTCAAGTGAGTTGATACAGAAAATTCTGGAAAAGTTCTAACTTTTGATATATTGTATACAGTATTTACAGCCAAGAAGATTCAAAATAGGAAATACATTTAAATGGTATATTCCTATATATGTCCTATATGGTATATGCATTGTAAATGTAATCAATAGAATATAAAAACATTAAGTATACTCTAAATAAAAAGCATTATGTCCAGAACCTTAAAACTCTTTACTCATTGTTCCTTGGTGGAAAGCATTAAATGCTCCATGTAGACTCCTACAACAGAGAATTTCCTTTAATTGGAACCCTAGAAGTTGAGAAAGCTAAAACCATTAGCCATCCAAGGAGTCCTTGATGAACCTTCTTAAGGTTTTGAAGCAGGTCTTGAATTCTAATCGTTATAATCGAAGAAACAACACTTCACTTGAAATCCAATATTAGATTTTGTCGTACCCCAATGAAAATGTATTTGAAGCATCACAGTTATATATTGTGCATGGGACTTTAGGGCAAAGTCATCTCGGGTCATGATTTACGAGGAGTTTCAGACAGCTCTGGAAGACCTATCCCTGAAGAGGTTCAAAGGTCAAAGTAAGGAAGAAGCATTGCAGGCCATGCACAAGCTGATCGAGGGCAAGGAACCTACCAATGTTGGTGTAACGGTGAGGCAACTAATCTGATATTTGCATGTGTAAAATTAGATTAGAACAATGGATGAGTAAGCTTGTAGCCCAAGCGGCTACTTAGGCGCGTTTAAAGATGTGCACAATTGAAGCTGATAGAAAGTAAATGTGCATAAAACCAGCCACAATTTTTTTCTTTCATTTTATTAAATAACAGTATGTTTTTATTCTGTTTTAATGTTAAGTTTAGATTATGTGTATTTCTGTATTAGTTGTCACTATAGAACTTGTGATGTGTCTTAAAACTGGTACGCCTGTCATTAATTCTGTTTAGTCTTTTCTGTGTGCTAAGTGATGACTGAGTAGCTCATGTCACCTGTATTTACATTTAGCTTAGAGAGCAAGGGTTCATAGAGAGTTCTTTTCAATTATGTAACCTCTTAGCCAATATATAACATCTTACACAAACCAAACCCAAATTGGTCATGTCTTCAAAGATTTTCATGTGTTATACTTGTTTTTCAGAAAGTGGCAAAGGGCGGGGCAACGGACAGACTAACAGACACTTCCAAGTACACAGGTTCTCACAAGGAGCGCTTTGACGAGAGTGGCAAAGGCAAAGGAAAAAGCGGACGCGAGGAGATCGTAGAGAACACTGGCTATGTAGCAGCATACAAGAATGCAGGGTCTTACGATGAGAAGACCAAAACCAAGTGAAGGTCACTAGGCTAGTGGAACACATGAGGAATCAGGAAGAGCTCCATTTTCATCAGAATATACATCTGGACCAAAGACAGACATGAACTTTGTTATGTAGGAAGCCAGTGAATGTCAGGAAATTATGAAACAGCTGTGTCTGGGGTCACCGGATGCAGTTATTTAGATGTTTTGTTGCTTTAAGATGTTTCTTCACAATGTGTCTTCAAATGTTAACACATCTTTATAAATCTGGCCAATTTTAACCAAACAAAACTAATTAAAGTGATTTTTTTTTTTTTTTTCATTATTAAAAATTATGTTTTTTTCTGAAAAATAGTTAACTCTGGGAAAAACTACTCAGCCATTTTTCCTGTGTGGTCACAAAGCACTGGATGAGGAATTGTTCATTCATTGACTATATCAGTTTTCACTTCTGGGCTCTTTTTATATCTTGGGCTAGAACTCAAACAATGAAGAAAAATAAGTAATTTTAATGTAGACGTCTATATATGAAAAAAGATTACAGACAACTTGGAATCTAGTGAGCAGTGGCGTTAATTTCCAGGGAATGAGTAAACATGCTAAATATAACGCCTACATGCAATTTATTTGATAACTGCGACTTGCGCATGCAGTTTGGGTGGATGGGAGGCAGTAACAGAATAGGTGATGGTATTAAGAATTTCTCAGGTCATTATTTAAGACATGACCTACAAAGCTTGTCATTTGAATAAGATTAATAAATAGAAGAAATAAAATACTTTTTATGAGACTTCTACAATAGTACTGGAAAAAAAACCCTTATAAACCCAGACTTCACTGGTCACCTTGATTTCCCTTTGCTCAGAGTGTATATAGCTTTCCATGGGCTTTTAAACAAAAAACATGAAAAATGGATGATCCTGATTGGCTAATCCAATTTCTCATCATAATAGCTGGTAGCTATAAAATGTTATTAAACAAAGAAGTAATGCATTCATTCGACATCTGGTGTGGTTAAATATGGATGTATCTTTGTTGACCTTTTCTTGAACATTCTAGCACAATTACTGCATTATATTTGGCATGTGTATAATTAGCAGCACTGTATGTGTTACATAAAAGAATTCAAGGAGGTTCAAACCCAACACTGTAGCTACGCCACTGCTGCGGTATCTTGTTTTTACAATACAATCTTTGACATCAATGTTAAATCTAAATCTCTAAAGGATTGTTTGGTTCCATTATATCCTTTTTAAGAAGCCAAGAACCCTTACCTATCTAAAGAATCCCTTAAAGTACCATTAAAGAGTGTACTGTACATAGACTAATGCAAAATCATCAACCATTACTCATTTTTCAGTGGAGTTTGGATGTAATGGTTTGGATGTAATGAGGGTTTTGTCTGACTGCAGAGACATGGTTCATAACTCTGCCGAATGACTGAGAAGAACTTCATAACTAGGACATTTTGGCTGACTATTGAGGTCTGAATTTTGATGAAAAGCCAATAGTGAAGATGAACGTCCTTTCACCATAATTAGTCACTACACATTTTCAGACAACAGCCCTAGATGTGTAAATTAAAATTACAGTTGGTTTAATTATAATCTCGTCATGTCTTTGGTCTTTGAGTATAGAACATGCAGGCCTGCCTTCTTCATTGCACTTTAATGGATGCATATGAATTATAAACCTGAAGTACCCTTTCATGATAAGAAACAAACTGTGCGAGACATTCTTTTTTTTACTTAAATAATTCATCCTAGTTAGAATAAATTAGAATACTCATTTAGCTGTAAACATATTTCTGGACAAATGGTATAATATGCTATCATATCTATGTATGTCTCAGATATCCAAAGAATGACTTTTACATTTTCTTTTGAGTTTAGCCATATGGTTCATGTTGTTTTGTCAAGATTAAAGGTTACAGTTGTATAAAACACATGAAGTTGTGTAAAATGTGGTGGAAGTTTCATTGTAGGCTGTTTTTTTATTTCATATATATGGTATCTTATTGCATATTTCAACAATTTCTCCTCATACTTATTGTAAAGCAATATATAAATTTGATTCATGCATTGAAGCAAATATTGCACATAATAGCAAATTAAAATGTAGATCAGAACATACAAAAAGAGACTGAAATGTCTGCATAGCCTAATTGTAAAGTCTGTGCACATTTTGTACCACTTTTCTGGTAGCCTGGCATTGACATCTCACACAGTTTCTTCTCCATGGTGAACCATGTAAACCTGCTTTAATAACAGTTTGTGGTGTGTTTGTGGCTGGAAATGTCAAGCCTGGATTAAAAACAAAGATCCTAATGTCCTGTCTCATACACACACACAGCCAGGCCCAGGCCAGTCATTTATGTGGACAGTGGACAGAGTGATGTGAAGTGTCCACCGCCCCTCCACTGCTGTTTGAGAGGAACAGGATGCCGACGCGGGTCCTTCTGTCGCCATGGCAGCAGAAACATACACAAAATAACAGCCCGGCACCTGGCTCGCACTTCTCGCCTGCCTCGTGTGTTTGTAACTAAACACGCTGGTTCATGGCAACGTTTGTTTGGGACATCTCCTTGGAAGTCTCTAATCAAAACCATATCTCATGCAGGATCTGTTCAAATGTGGCCCATTTTTGCCTGAAGCCACAACTTGATGAATTCCTTGAACCCTTCCTTAGACGAGCTCTGCTGCTACATCCTCAGTTTATAATAAATTGCCTGATTAATTGCTTGTCAAACTTAGTTTGCAGTCTTGAATTAGAATGAGGAAGTGCTGTCTATTATCACATGAGGACTGGAGTCATATTGCTTTAGTTCTTAAATAATATACAGGCAAGAAAAGCACTAGCTGCTTAATGGCTCACAGGACATATTGTATATGAAATCTTTTTTTGTTTTAGAAAGAAAAAGAAAACTTGGAGAACTTCAAAAAATGTATTCGTTTGATCTATTTATATATTCTGTGTAGAAGCTTTGCAGCTGATTCAATGAATTTCTGACAAAATATTTTTCACATCCTTTACATATATTACATTGATTTTATAAAAGAAAATGACCAAAATAAGATTTTTTTAAACATATTGATATTAAGGAAAAACCAATAATAAGCTGTATATTTAACCTTCTTTCAGAGCAAGCAGAGATTTCAGTTTTTTTTCATATGAATGAAGACATACTAAAAGCTATGATCAAACTCGCCTCTGTTGCTTACTTCACCTCTCAGGCATTCAGAACATCTATTTTTTTTTTCTTATCATAAAGCCCTAGAAATAGACCCGATTTCCAAATATGTCTCTGTGAAACTCCCAGTTTCCAGTTAACTTGTGGATCAGAACAAGTTTTTTTTTCAGAAAAAAAAAAAATGCACTGCAATGCGGGTAGTTTATATGCTCATGTAGATGGTCAGATATGAAGTTTGCAGACCAAAAAAGGTCACGTTTATCCTGGAATATCCTGGCTAGCACTTCTCTGGTTTAAATTAGTAATTTGCTTGTGTTTTGGGAAGCAACATTTAAAAATATTATGAAGTTACAAACAAAAGTAATCTTTGAGAGCAGGGATTAAATCTACCTCTACTTCCAATGTTTTTAGTAATTTAGACAATTCGTTCATTTGCTCATCTTCAGTAACTGGCGATGCCGAAGCACATCAAAGGAACAGTGGGCACAAGATGGAGAAGCAAGGTAATTGTCTCAAATAAAACAATTTTGCAATTGTGAAATTTTATTTTGGGACCATGAAATTCACTCTCAAATTGAGTCAGTGTAAAATATATGTGCGTTATGAGTGTTAAATCTATGTGTCATAAATAGAGAGCAGAAATTGGATGTAATTTTAGGATTTTTAAGAAACCACAGAAAAACTCAGCAAACAAATCCAAATCATCAAGCAAATATAGTATTGATATAACAGGAACTGTTTAGATGAGATCACAAAGAAGATTAAAAATAGGGCTGTGTGTGTGTGCGTGTGTGCGTGTGTGCGTGTGTGTGTGTGTGTGTGTGCGCGTGTGTGTGTGTGTGTGTGTGTGTGTGTGTGCGTGCGTGCGTGTGTGTGAGAGAGAGAGAGAGAAAGAGAGAGTGTGTCTGTGTCTGTGTGGTCCTGAAATACTGAGTTGTGTGATCAAGTCCAGGTGCTTTGAATCATTAATCAGGTGAGTTTGAATGTGTGTGTGTGTGAGCCATGTTTATATTACATAGAGGGGACCAAAACTGATTACTGATTCAAATGTCCCCACAATGTGATAAGAAAAGTGTTATTTTTACCTTGTGGGGATTTTTTTTTCCGCAGTCTCCATAAGTAAAAATTCATACAATGCAATCAAAAAACTAAAATAGCCCAAAGTCTTGTAATTTGTTTGGTTACATATAGTTAAGGTTAAGGCTGGGCAAGGGTTAGGGTTGTTCATAGTTAGGGTTAGGGTTCAATTAATGGGAAGTCCCCACAAAGTAAATAAACAAATGTGTGTGCGTGCGTGCGTGTGTGTAGCGTTCTCAGCAGCCATGTTTGTATGCTGAAGTGAATTGTGGGAAACGGAGTCCAGAGCAAACTCCAGCGCTGATGTGACACTATAACGAAACTTGTTTAAATGTAACTATAATTTGTGAATGCAGACCATAATTCCTATGTCATGAACAAGCCAAACCCAACTTGTATAACTTTTTATACGTTTAATAGTAACATACTTAATACTAGGGTTAATTAGTAAATAACTAGATTTTAAAGGTCCACTATGTAAAACTCAAATACCTGAATGCCCTTCCCTTTCCAAGTGTGTATTAGAATTTACAGTGGCTTACAGAAGCACAACGATTCATAGTTACAGGTAACTGTACACTAATGGAAACATACTTATGAATATTTTATTCCATTTCTGCTAAGAGATCCCACTAAATCCTACATAGTAGACCTTTGAGTCCTTTAAGTATTTTAAGCTGTTATTGACCATATAGAAAGATTTGAATTTTTATATACTGCATATATATGGTATATAAATTTATTGTTTCTATTTATTAAGAGGAATGTTTATTCCAGGTATATGTGTTTCTTGAGTAACATTTTAAGTTCTTTAGAAGAACATGGTGGATGTAAGTGCATTCAAACTGCATTGTAATCGGAATTCTCTTTCCACACTCGTGGAGACTAGGAACACAATCCTGCTTCCCACTTCAGCAATAAATAAGGGTTACAATTATATTAGAGTTGATTGTAATTAGCAGATGCTTTTCATTATCAAAACAGCCACAGAAATGTGAACATTTGTGAACAACGAGGCGATGAACTTTAGCGATGTGACGTGTGTGTGACGAACTGGAAAAGGCTTCTGACCGATGAGCTGTAATGGATGACCAGCTCTGCTTTTAAATGTTGCTACATTATGCTGCTATGGTGATATTTGACCTTTAAAGTCTCTGTGCCTTCAGCTGTAACGTTGTTGGACCAAGTCTGTGTGTCTCTATGGCTACAAAGAAAATCTTTTCTGCCTTTACTACTTTCAGGGAACTTTCTATATTTCTTTCAGGTGGAGCAAAAAAAAAAAATCGACTCCGATTTAGAACTGTAAAAAGTGAAAAGCTTGGTCAAGGTGATGTGTACATGAGCGAGGGATGAATTCTGGGAAAGTGGTGAAAGAGAAAAAGAAAACACAAAGTGATCATCAGGATCTGATGAGGTGAGCACTATACGCCAGATATGGTAATTAGATATAGTTAATTATTAAGATTTATTAATATTTTAAATAATTAATTATTGTATGTGAATTCATAATTGTATCATGTGCATAATTTACTGTTGAACAGTGGCACTCTGGTGTCTGCAGATAAGGCGTTAAGGCAATTTGGTGTTATGAACTCTCTCAACTCCAACCTTGATGAATGTAAGAGACAAAGAAAATGCAAAGTTGAAACAAACTAATAACTACAAATGGTTAAGCAATAACTGCCATTTTGAATCTTTCAGATGACAAATTATCTCCTGGTCCTTCTCACTCTGTTCTGCGTTCCTCGTCCACTCCTCCACGATCAAAAGATCTCAGAGTGACTTTTCAACAGGAATATTCAAACAGCTTTCCAAAGAAAAGGCCTTTCTGTGGGAGTTTAAAACAAAACGCATCTCCTTTATTATGGAGAACTGACCAGCAGTCAGTACTCACTCCTGCATGGAGCACACCAGAGATCAGGTCTTTAAATTTGGAATCCGAGCCTACAGAAGGAACCAATAAACCCTCGGACGTGAATTTAAGTGATGTTTTGTTGTCACGGACGTCAATGAATCACCCTTTGGCTGAAACAGACACAGAGCTGGAATCACATACTGACAGACTGCTCCGCCTTACCAGGGGTACGAAAGTATTATTGTCATTTTGCAGTAATTTTATAGAAACCCTTATAAATTATATTATAAAACGTCTTTTAAAATTTTATAATGGCAATATGAAATGTTCATAATGTTCATGTATTAAATGTAAGCATTTAAAGGAGAAATCCACCCTGAAGGATTTCCTGTTCAGTCACGTTCCAAAATTTATTTTATAACAAAATTCACAGTTTTAGTTTTTGGTCTGTTTTTATTTGGTTAATAGTTTCATATGTTATCTGCTGATAGCAGTGGGATTTAACCCTTGCTTCATGTCTACTTAAAGAGAGCAATGCAGCGGAGCTTTAGTCTTTCTTTCACCTTCAATTTTGATGCTAATCAAAGCCCATCAACCCCATCATGCTCGTCATCATGTAGCTTGCTAACCGATCCGAGTCTCTGCTGCATGTGTGTCATATATTTCTGGAACTTTATGTCTAACGTTTGCTGTCTCTGATACTTCTGCACTGAATATCTACCCTAACCCTAACCCTAGAAATAAATGACAATGAAATGTTGATAGAGAAAAGAAGCTCTTACTCCTTTGTTTTCCAGAGCCTACCGTGAAGCCTGATTGTTATCCCATATATTTGAAATTGTATAAAATGTCATTCCATTTAACACTGTAACTGCGCCAGCAATGCTGTGATGTCACTGTGACTATTGCATTAGCACCAGAATCACTAAACACTTCACAAATATTATAATATGAACATATTTCATGTGTTTCTGAGTGGAGTTTTCCTGTACCCTGCGTAAATATATTCATATTGTTATTCTCTAGACTTGTATGAAGCGACCCACCAACCTGATGCTGCCATACAGTTTTATGAGATTAGACAAGAGGAAAGATCACCAGTGCATAGACTCAGCATGTATTCCTTATTACAGCCAGACAAACAAGAGACCCAGCAGACTCCAGAACGACAGCTGAAAACCAAAGAAAAGGTTGACTTTTTTTTGTTATTTTTTACATTTTATATAACTTATAATAAATTATTATATATTATAAATTATAATATATAATTTACATTTCATATAAATTCTGAGTATTCTCAATGACTTCTAGCTCCCCTTAATTTAGACCACAAGACTGATACATTCAATTCAATCTATTTTATTTACAATGGCAATTGTCACAAAGCCACATTACAGAAATCCAGATATAGACTTAAGTTTGTTCCTAATGAGCAAGCCAGAAGCAACAGTGGCAAGGAAAAACTCCCTGAGATGACAGGAGGAGCCAGACACAGAAAGGAACCCATCCTTTTCATATGGAAAAAATTTTGCTGTCATTTATCATTAGTGCAAAAAGAGAATTACTGTTTCAGTTGCTAACAGTAATTGGCCAAATAGTTTCCATTTAAACTGTTGCCCATCAGGAAATTAATGGCTTCCATTCATTATTCCCATTCATTCTTGTTTCAAATCTTGGTCTAAGTCTATCTATAATAGTTTTCTTGCAGATATTAAAGTGAAGCATAATTATAGAGCCAGATATATATATATAAAAACAAGTCCATTGATCTTATTGACCAATAAACCACAGCACTCAATAATTAGGGATAAATTCATAAATGTAATAATTCATATTCTAAATGTATGTATTTCTGCAAAGCTGCTTTGTGACAATGACAATGCCAACAAATAAAATTGAACTGAATAATGATGCCACCAGAGACCACCAGACTACTAAATTGAATCCTATTAGAAAGTCATAAAAACAAAAACCTCATAACCATTAAGATCCTTTACATGGAAAATACAAAATACCATCACTTGCTATTACAAAACCACTAAAAAACAGTAAACAGTAAGATTTTTTTTGAGCAGGGATGAGATTTTTGGGAGGAAAAAAAATATCCTTTTCAACTGGCAGAGAAAAAAAACACTGAGGATACCTGTTATCCTATATATACATACATACATACATCTACGTTGTAAAACATTACTGAATACATCAACACTATGAAGCAACACGTACGGCATATACTGAATTATGTGGTAAACAAAAAAGTGTAAAAAAAACAAAAAACAAAATATATTTCATATTTCAGATTCTTCAAAGTAGCCAACATTTAGCGTGATGGTACAATCGGCATTATCTTAACCAGTTTC
>JAQQZR010000023.1:4887505-4906841 GCA_030068235.1 Notoglanidium macrostoma | reverse complement strand
AGTAAAGAGAAACAACAGTCCATCATTATCCAGTCTCTTTTAAAGTCATAAAAATAAAGAAATAATTGAATTAGGTGACCACAAACTTTTGACCGGTAGTGTATATATATCCTATATCCTAGGTACAGTATATAATCTCAGGACAACTGACATAAACATTCTCCAAAAGATGTCAACTGTCACAAAAACTACTTCCATCACTTTAAATATTAAGCTCAATGTCACATTTTTGTTGTTTTGTGTTATCTCGCTTTCAGAGCTGGCTTTCTTTAGTGTAATAACAACTAACTTTGTAGTTCAGAGACACAATGGTAATCTGACATAGCTTTTTGTGAGGTTTTTGAGTAAGCACTTCCAAAAGATACTTCGCACATGTTGAGCAACATTAATTCAACTTAGGAAGTGTCATAACAAGCTTATGCCAACACAAGTGCTATGTAAACACCATCAAAATTGATAAAAGCTTTTGCAGTTTGGATGACAAATGATGTCTGTTGGAATAAACCCTTATAAATGTTTGTTAGCGGTCCTGAAGAGCCTTTATACAGTAGGTGTTATATGATCATGAGCTTTCTTAAAGTGTTACCAATAATCTCGTCTGAGTATAGAATGGTTCTTGATGCTTGCTGTCTTCAGATGATCTTTCCAGAAACCCATGGAAGCTTTTTGCCTGGTCTAGCTGTCCAGAAATATGGACCTGATGTGTGTGCTGTGCTGAGGACTTTGCTGGACCTGGTGGACGAGCATTGGAATGGACAATTCTCTCTCCACCTCAATCCCAACTTTATGAGTATACATCCCTTAATAAGTGAACTTTAGGTGTTGTGCTATTTTTGGGAGTTTGAGTAAGAGTGCTCTCCAAGATTAATACCATACACTATTTGGCCAAAGGTTTGTGGACATCTGACCATCACATTCATATATAGTACTTCCCCAAACTGTTGCCACAAAGTTAGAAGCACACAAACTTTATACCATGTGTATGTATGCTCCAGCATTACAATTTCCTTTTAAATGGTAAACATATAACATATAGCCCATATCATGGTTTTGGTTTATAATGGAAACCTCTCATTTTCAAATAAGATGACAATAAGTGACTGAATATGTTTTGGATGCTGGAGTCTAGATATTAAATTATGAATATTTGGAATATGTTCAAATACCTCTGAACCCCCTGAAGTGGATAATGCCACTTGGATGGCTGATTCTGATTACTAATTACTAATAATATAAAATTTTAGAAAAACTCACAAACAACCCCAATAAACTAAACAAATATAAGATTAATGAATGACATGGTTCCAGGAAACTTTTAGACACAGAACGTGCATGCTAAGCTACATGCTAAGCTAAGGATAGTGATGTATAAAATGTTATGGGATGTTCCTGATGCTGTTAAATAAATAACTGAGAATATGACAACTGTCAAGCTCATGCTGTAATACTACCCATGTGACACATGGGCTGAGAATAAAATGTTTAAAATTGTATTAACCTATATACTGTTTTATTTTAGTTTATTTTAAAAATAGAATTTATTGAATAATTGCCAAAAAAATGTATGGTATGGTTGCTCTCACAGCGAAAGCCATCCTCCTTCTGTTGCCTCTGACCGACGCTGTTCCACCATCCCAACCTGAGGACAAGAATAAAAGAGGAAGTAAAGATGAGCAGAAAGGCAAGCAGGAGAGCAGAGAATGGTGGGATGTGGAGAAATCAAGGCAGATAAAGAGCAGATTGGGGAATGAACAGGGTGGGAATGAGGAGTGGAAATGCTGCGGAGAAAACCAATCAGCATTTGGTGTCTCTGAAGTAAGGCAACTGAAGAGACAACTTGCTAAAACGCACCATGAACAGGTCTTTGCATTGCTTTTTTTCTTTCTTTCAAAAGAATGTTTTTAAGGCTTACTTGCTCTGTTTCCAATTACATTTTGAATATCTCTGTGTTGAGGAACAGGAATCATTGAAGACAAGCCTGATCTCAGCTTTAAAAGAGAATTTCATTTTGCGAGCAGAGAAAATAAAGCTAATCACAAGTTTGGAAAGTGGTAAGCATTTACAGAAGGTAGAACATGTGAACATGTAGACCTACCATGAGCTATACCATGAGCAGCATGTGTTGTGTGTGCGTGTGTGTGTGTGGATTTCAGACACCACACTGTTGGACTACGGGATACACCTGGACAGAGAAACACAAGCTCTTCAACAGCAAGACAAACACTTAAAGCAGCTGGAACGAACGCTACATCTTCTACAGGACAATCACAGGTAAAGTCCTTTATCATTAATCTGTACCATTTTATTAATATCATCATATTTAATAATTTTAGCATTCATTAATTGTAGATCCAATACTATTTAGATTTGTAATAGAAATGCTATTTATGTAATGGTATTTTATTTCCTGATGTAGTAATATATATTACTTTTCCCCTAGATCCTTGGTATTCCGTAAGGACTTGCTACAGAATTTGATCAAAAGAAGCAGCAGCAAATGCAGCAAAACATTATAAATCTATTGAACCAATATTCAATGAACAGTTTGTATATTTTACTGTATATGTGTTCCAGGCTGATTTTGAATGTGTTTTTGTTGTTGTTGTTTTATAGTGTGTTTTATATGGCCAACTGATACTTTTAAATGTAAGGATTATAGTAAATAGGCCACTGTACTCTTCACTGTACTATATTAAAGCAGATAGACTTACAATGTGAGACGATTAACTCAGAATAACCACCTTTACAATAAAGGGCGGTCACATCCAAGTTTATGTTACACTGTTTACGTTATGCTACATAAACAGTGTTGATTCAACAATATCCAAAGTTTCTGTGCAAAGTTTATTCATATCAGTGTAAAGTGTGATGAACAGATCTTGCCCTTTTGTTACTTTGGACAATATGAGTCCAAATGTGACACCAATAATGCTAGAACCTAAAGCACTACACAAAAACAACAACAAAAACAAACAAGCAAACAACATTGTAACCATACATTTAGCCCCCTGAAGCCTTTATGTAGGGTTTATAAAGGTTCCATGTAGAACCCTACAACAGAAGATGCCTCTTTGATAAACTGATCTATGATAGATCATAATTATGTGATCAACATAAAATCATCAAGACTTCTGATCAACAATATAGATTTTATGCATATACATTTAAATGGAAAAATTCTTAACATTAGACCCCCAGCAGATGGTGCTACTGATCAACAAAACCTTACCTTATAGAAGTCGGGAAGGTCTCCTGAATTCCAAGTTTAGCATATGGCACCATGTCGACATGGCCACTCATGCAGTCAACAGTAAATAAAATATCACTTCTACTTTAAAAGAGTTTCTATAATATTTACTTTAAATACATCAACATAGACACATTCATTGGTTAAATCTGTAAAATTGATCATTTGCTGTCTTTGGAAATAAATACATCTTACATACATGATCACTAATGTTAACGAAACGCATTATCATGGAAGCCTTCATGTTTTTCCCCACTTTGGTGCTTGAACATGCTGAGTATGAAAATTAGATCATTCCGGCTTCCTGGAAAATATTTTAAACATGGTAAAAAAAAAAAAAAAAAAAAAAGGTTTACGCCACCATATGTTGTGGTCAACAACTTCCCTTTAAAAAGGCAAGCAATTGGCTTGTGCCAAGTACATCTTAAAGTGATATCACATTTCAGAAGTATTGCTGTATAACATCCTCTTCTATCCCCTTTTAAACTCTGGCCCCACTGAGTTCTGAGTTTTCTCATCAGCCCTTTCAAATATTATTATCGCTGTTGTTGAAAACTGATCTGCAAGTTGTAGCAGTTCATGAAACTAAAACTTCAAAGTGATATCTTTTATATTAAATGTAAAAGAGTGATTAATTAAAGATTTATTTTGCCTTTTATAAAGTCACTCACTGGCTCAAGGCCACAGTGCCATCTGGTGACAGACATTTCGGAGGCTCGTCCACTGATCAATGTTAAAAATATCCAGTAAAATCAGACAGATAATGGGAAACATTTTAAATAAATGAATACATTTTACTCTGTGTCTGCAAAGTCATGCACTAAGGTTTTAAAATATTAAACTTTTTTTGACTGCTGAACCTCTGGAATTCTTTGTACAAATGGCTCCCTCTAGTGGACAAAGTGGAGAATAGTCAGACAAACGTTCAAATATTACTCACTCACTTTCTATATCACTTATCCATTGTGGGTCGTGGAGAAGCTGAAGCCGATCCCAGCTAACTTAGGGTGAAAGGTATGTTGTCTTCTGTTGCACGTCCACTTTTGTACTTCTGTGTTGTCTATATGTAGCACCTTGGTCCTGGAGAAACGTTGTCTCGTTTCATTGTGTACTGTATCATCTGTACATGGTTGAAAAGACAAACATCCATTCAATGGGCAATTTAGAGTAGACACTCGACCTAATCCTCATGGCTTTGGACTGTAGAAAAGGCATTCATGGGGAGAACATGCAAACTCATGCGCAGAAAAGCATCTTTGGTCAACCCAGGGATCGAGCCCGGAACTTTCTTGCTGTGAGGCAACAGTGATAACCACTACACCACTGTGCCTTATAGTCTACTTTTAATAATAATATATTGAGTATGAGGTTATAATACACATTTAATACGATGCCTGTCCATCGCAGGGAGAACATGTGTACTGGAGAACCTGAAGGAAACCCATGTAGACAAAAGGAGAACATGCACAGAGACTTCACAACTCAGGATCAAACAGGGGACTGTGGAACTGTAATGAGTTTATTGGTTTATTAATTTTTAGTGGCAAAATTTCAGATGTATATACTGTAACATATTTGACCCAATAACTAATGTGGCACTGCAAGACTAAGTTGCAACGTTTAATTCTCTATCTACAACCAATAACACGGCTGGGCCGATGCATAAGCACTCAGAGTGCCTGCTTAGGGCATCTGTGGCCACCAGAGGGTGCCCAAAAGTGCTTGAATTTTATGTTAATGGTAATCATAAAAAATGCAGTGTTATGTTAATAGGCTGGCTAGCTAATTCTACTGGATTAATCAATTCTCACTGCCTCTGTCAGAGCTGGTGTCACATTCACGCACTGTAACGGACATTAGCTGCATTTTGATACAAGCACAGTCAGTCAGACTAACACTAGTTTACAGTCATTGTCTCTGTGTAGCAGGAAAAGCACTGCTGAAGCAGTGAGGGGCCCTAAAATAAACTCTGCTCAGGGCCCCATAAGGCATGGACTGGCCCTAACCAGTTGAAAGCACTGAAAACAACAGGGATCAACTTGGGATAGTCTTCTTAACTACCAGGCTAGGTAGTGACATCAAATCATCATGGCCACTCACAAAGTCTCTGCCTTTACATTAGTTTCTAGCAGTATTGGCTTTAGATATAAATATTCCAGAGTTAATATACAGACACAGTGCTGGCTAACTCTATAACAATGATCATACAAATCGCAGTTTTGAGAATGTAGGCTAATCATCAACGTGAGAGGCTAGCTGGCTAGCTTTTTGCAAAGCTACACGCTATTGTCCTCTGTCGTTGCTGTGCTGCAATTTCAGTTCAAAATGTTGCATGAATATTTTAAACTGATACAGTAGAACAGAACCAATAGCCACTCAAGCATATAACTGTACAAGTGAGGTTATATGAGCTTTACAAAAGACACACTTTCATGGAAGTAGCCCTGTTTTTGTTTTTGACTACACGCAATGAATGTCCCGAGGTGAGAAACGATGTTATTGCAGCTTGCAAATGAGCCCTTACAAGGCAGCACATTGGCACACCATATGTTTCTGATTTGAACCAAACCAGTCTCAATCTTTTGTGTGCTGGTTTTTAATTGTGCTGTTTTAGTTTTAAAATATAAAACTTTGTTTATATGGTGTGACATCATCATGTCATGAAGTTGGCACCCCATGTGTTTCCAGTTTCATCCAAACCAGTCTCAATCGTATGTGCTGCTTTTGTGCTGCAAAAATTTTTTGTTTGTGCTGCTTCGGTTCTTGAGATATTAATATCAGTCATCCTAAGGCATAGCTTACTGAAATTGCATCAGACAACAGCTTTACAAAACTAAGTTATGATTGGTTTTGTGTTGACTGATGTTACTGGGTTGAGGGAAGAAAAAAAACACAGAAACCTTTAATTATTGTATATTTTTATTCAACAACAGCCATTTATAGCAGTTGGGATTGTTAATATCAGAGTAGTCACATTACTACAATCATATACTACTGAAAAAAATATGCTTTTTTTCCTTTAGATTGTTGTATTGCATTAAATGTGAACTGGTTGCATATGATGCTGCAAGTGTGTTCGTTGCCTTGCCAGAAAAGTGCTGTTTTCCACTGCACAAACAACTACTTAGATAGCAAGCATATATAGGCCCAACAAACATAAGATGGCTTGACAAACGCTGGCATGATGTTGTTTACTTACGCTGGCCTAACATCAGTAATCGACATCATGTCGATGTTTGTCAAGCTGTTGGGCCATCGTCGGGCCAACATATGTTTGCTATCAGGGTAAAATGCTCAGTGTTTGTTATATAGGTGCTGCAATCCACCATGTTGACATCTCCACCCCAAAAATATTTTTCATCTTCACACACACTGACTGACTGAGTCAGTGTGTTTCTCGTGTAAGCATGACAGATTTCAACTTTTGTTTACATGTGACACGTGCTCATGACAGTTTTGCTGAAAGAAAGCATCACATAAAGAAAGCGGTGTAACTCGGAAATGACAGCAGCACAAATTACAAGTTTAAAGCACAAACCAGCACAAAAAAGCACTAACTAAACAGCCTGGTTTGGTTAAAATCAGAAATACATGGGGTGCCAACTTCACACCTGTTACGTAAACAAATATTAATATTTCAAAAACTGAACCAGCACAGACACAAATTTTGCAGCACATTCCAGCACAAATGATTTAGACCTGTTTGGATGAAACTAGAAAAACATGGGGTGCCAACTTCCCCCATGTAAACATGTAAAGTTTTATATCTTAATAATGCAGCACAGACAGTTGAGAAGGTTTGAGGTTTAGTTAAAATCCGGAAACATATGGCGTGCCAATTTAACGCCCCTTTCCCCCCCTCACGTGTGTGTATATTCAGCGGAGTTCACCAGAGGGCGCTGTTTCAACTCTATTTTAAAGCTTCAGCAGTAAATGGAGACGCAGTACAGCAGCACATTTGGGTGGTGAAACGAGGATCCACAACTCAACTTCCCTAACGCGGTGAGTACTTTCATAAGAAAAAAAAAAAAGCTTTGGTCGTTTTATGGTGAGAAATGTATCTTGTAAATAATTTTGAATAAAAACTAGGATTCCATTTTATGTGCTGCAAACAATCAGCCTGTTTAGTTTTTGTTACTGCATATGTTTTCAGCAACACATGATTATGCCTGAACTTGTCAGATTTTCTAGACTACAGTATGTGGGTTGTGAAAGCCAATAGATCCATGACATATATCACATTCCTTAGTGTTGAATTAACACCTACTTTATTAAATAAACAAACTTGCTGTGTGTTCAAGCTAAAATTCTTAAATAATTTACCTTAATCTTAATCTAAAAAAGTACTTAATATATTAAAAATATATTTAAAAACAGAACACATAAAGTTAGAAGCTAGTGGACTTTACTAGTAAATGGTAGCGTATTTGGGATACACATGAGGTTGTGTGATTGCTAATCAGCGCTGTATTTATAAATCACAAGAGGAATTAAGTTTGAGTCAACTCCACAATTATTGACACCTATAACAATCATGAAATGAGTTGTATCTATATAATTATTTATAAGGAACACAAAGTAATACTATACAGTAAGTGATATTTTAAGCTTATAGGAACATGGTTGTTCAGTTGTTGCAAAAATAATCTGACCACAAGGCATATTTCCAATTATAGCTCCAGAGACAATGGATGAAATTGAGGTGCATCTTTCATGCGGTCGTCAAGGTGGTGTCTAATTACTGATTTCGCTATTTGATTCCAAGAATAAATTAAATGATTTTTTAATTATTCTGGGATTATGAGACTCTCCACGACACCCTGACAAAAAGTCTAGCATGTCAGAATTTTTTGTATGTTCTTGCCTAGTTTGACAACTCCTACAGCCTATTTCTTAATGTTCCTTCTGTAGCCATTTTGACAATTTCTTGACCCTCCTCCCCAACAATACCCAGGCAGACTAATGATCGGACAAGGTCAAACGTGTAGTGTTGTCAGTGTCCCGATCAAGACACGGCAAGAATTTTGGCACTGTGTTTCCCTAACCAGAAGGACATCAGATCAGTATAGTCTGATCCCAGCATTAAGTATGTGCATTTATCAGCATCTATGTAAAAAAGAGTAATTTCTTAATGCATAAATGGATTAAACACATATCGCCTACAAAACAGATGAACATTCTGGGGTTAAATGTTAAATTTTAGCTTGCTAATGAAGAATTTCATATATATGTCAGTAGCTGAGTTTATGGCGCTGAGCTAAAACTTTATTTTGCCCCTAGTGGAATAACAGAGACTTTACGGTCTTAGCCGCATTAGAACCTTTACTGGGCCACATGTTTGACCTTCATTTGTTTGTGCAATAATTTTTCCCCTTTACCTTGAAAGGTGCCGATAATTATGGAGTTGACAATATGTGATCTTTTTTTTAAAGATAAATTTTAACTAGTGTTGGGCAGTATAGTTTTTTTTTCCCCTTTCAGTACACCATGTATAAAGATAAATGCAATGTACAGTTTTGTTTTAAAAGCACAGAGTGCAGTTATGTGTGAGTAATCTTTTATGTGCTTATAGCTGTTAACAAGAACCAGACCATGTTAGCCCTAAAAGCACTGGGTGTATGTGAGCTGAGCCTTTGCTGTGCTTTCCTCCTCCTTCTGCGTGGAGTGCAGTCTGATTCCAGTTTGACCAGGAAAACTTTGGAGCTGATGTCTAAATACCAACTGATAGATGGGTAATGATACCTGCTCACTGTAGATAATTCATAGGCAGTATAATTCAGTGTTTATTAGCTCCAGTTGTGGAAATGTCATTGCCTTGCAGAGTTTCCAAAAACTCTCGAACGAACCTAGAAATCAAGAGTAATAATAATAATAATAATAATAATAATAATAATAACCAAAAAGACTACTTATATACTTAGAAGAAAACTGAACATGTAAGAAATCCAGGAAACCTCTTAAAATGGATTATGTTTGCTTCAAAGGATAAGTTGTGTGCTGCAAGTGGCCACTTGTACATTGCGAGACGTTGATAAGGGGACCTTAAAATCAGAAATACAGAACAGAACTGGAGCTGAGAAACTAAAGAAAACTTACTTTTAAGTATGAAAGTGTACCGTTCCTCACATTTACATTCACAGTTGTTTTCTTTTCTGCCTACAGACACAATGACTTCCCTTTGTTCCTCCGCATGCTCAAGAATAACAAACTCAGCCAGTTTGATTTGTACTACAGTTCTCAAACAGCTACGGATATTACCCGACTCAAAGCTGCTCATGTTGGAGGACAGGTAGTGTCTGTTTTAAACTGGTCCTTGAAAATATTCTACTGTATTTTTAATTTATTTTAAATTTATGCTGTGATTGTGAGTTAAATATGTCCAGAATGGTGGCGACACTGGTGTAAAAGGTAGTATTGGTGTCTCACAGCACCAGGGTAAGACTTCTGTGCCCTGAGATCATAAAATCTGTCCTTCAGTATGTATGATATTGTATATAGTATAAAGTTGTTGGAGAGTCATAACGTCTAACACTATCTGGTTTTACACAGAAAAGAACTGGTTCTCTTTTCAGTCTGGTTCCTCTCAAGGTTTCTTCCTCATGTCGTCTGAAGGAGTTTTCCCCTTTCCATTGTCACCTCTGGCTTTTTCATTAGGGATGTAAATCTTCATCCTGATTTCTGTAAAGCTGCTTTTAGTGCTTTGTGTCGATTGAGAAAAGCGCTGTCTAAATAAAAAAATTTATTGAATTAATTTCCCACCATTCCGGTTTCAACCCTAAATCTTGGAAGCAATAATTACATTAATGGGCAATGACAGTGCTCACTGTGACCACAGAACATTTATTCCTGTTTTGACATGGCTGGTTCAGATCATCTTCTCAGTACAGGACTTAAAATAAAACAGCAGAAACAAAACTTTGCAGTAGAGTTATGTTTTTGGAAATATGTACAAAATGCAGTGCAGATTTCATGTAGGCAAAACATATGTACTGCATATGTATGTTCAGATACCTACGTGTTCCTTTACAGCTTCATTCAAAGCCATCACAACATGTAAAATGTTCTGTACAGAAGTTTCAGTTATCCACAGCTCCAGTTTGTAAAGCGGTTCAGCACTGGGCTCGAGTTCTGGGTTTACAGCCTGTAGGCCCAACATTTTACTGAAATTCTCTTGTATACAATGGTACAGTATCATGCACTTTGCATAAACAAATGCTTCCTTATGTTTGCTGAGCAGAGAAGATTTAGATCTGTGTGTACACAACCTAAAAATACATGTCACACAACATATCACCTGAGAGTGTGCATATCCTTGCATCAAAACGCAAAACCTTGTATCAAAAGCATAAATTAAAACCAGAACTTTTATTTGCAGTTTGTTCACGTATACTGTCTTTATTATGAGTCTACGATTACACCATGCCACTAGTGCACAAAAAACAAGAAGTTTAAAATTATTTTATTTATTTTATAGCTGTATAAACGAGAGGGGTGGGTGTGAAAAGCACAAAATACTAGAACTGCTAACATAAATTAATTAAATAAGTCCTATGGGACTTATGGATCAATGGGCCAGCCCAGGCCCACCCAAACTGACAGCAGGCCCACCTATATTGACAGCTGGCACACCCATTCTGATTAATGAATATATATAAAAATATTTATATTCAATTGTCACTAATTACTTAGAATTTTCTTTTAAATTATTAGAATTATTTATTCATAATAATAATATTAAGAACTTCTCTGTTATGCTCGTTGACTGATGTTATGTTAAATCATGCAGTGAGCTCCCTCTAGTGGTGCTCTATAAATAGGACATGGCAACACCGACAGTCAGGGTAGTATTATTGCTGCAGTCACCATTTTGTAAACAGCGAAGCCTGTTAAAGAAATCGTAAAGTACCCTACTGATGCAACACTCTATATTGATTCATTACCCTGATGATGCAGTACTCTATATCGATTCAGTACCCTGCTGATGCAGTACTCTATATTGATTCATTACGGTGCTGAATCAATACCCTGCTGATGCAGTACTCTATATTGATTCAGTACCCTGCTGATGCAATACCCTGCTGATGCAGTACTCTATATGGATTCAGTACCCTGCTGATGCAATACTCTATATCGATTCAGTACCCTGCTGATGCAGTACTCTATATTGATTCAGTACCCTGCTGATGCAATACCCTGCTGATGCAATACTCTATATTGATTCAGTACCCTGCTGATGCAGTACTCTATATTGATTCATTACGGTGCTGAATCAATACCCTGCTGATGCAGTACTCTATATTGATTCAGTACCCTGCTGATGCAATACCCTGCTGATGCAGTACTCTATATGGATTCAGTACCCTGCTGATGCAATACTCTATATCGATTCAGTACCCTGCTGATGCAGTACTCTATATTGATTCAGTACCCTGCTGATGCAATACCCTGCTGATGCAATACTCTATATTGATTCAGTACCCTGCTGATGCAGTACTCTATATTGATTCAATACCCTGCTGATGCAATACCCTGCTGATGCAATACCCTGCTGATGCAGTACTCTATATGATGCAGTACTCAACACTGATTTAGTGCCTTATAGTTATTCAATACTATGCTGATATGGTACCCCATACTGCTCAAAATACCTTACTGATCTAGTACCCTATGCTGATTCATTATCCTACTGATTAAATACCCTACTGATTTAGTACTCTATACTCATTCAGTATCCTACTGATTCAGTAGGCTATATTGAGTCAGTACCCTACTGATTCACTTACTTATACTGAGTAGTTATATTGAGTACTGATTCAATAACCCGTACTTATTATTAATTTCCCTACACTCATTCAAACCATATACTGATTCAGTACACTGGTATTAAATAGCTTATATTGATTTAATAATCTATTCTGATTCAGTATCCTGTACTGAATCGATACCCTACTTATTCAGTGCCCTTTATCAATGAACTGTGACAAACGTTTCCTCTTTTAGATGTTTGCAGCGTACGTGTTATGTACAGCTCAGGACAAGGACGCGGTTAGACTGGCACTGGAGCAGATTGATGTGATACGACGTATGTGCACTGAATACCCAGAGTTGGAGTTAGTTACCACCGCTGCAGGTATGAAAAACAAACAAGAAAACAAAAAATAACAAATAAATTCATAAAAAAATGTGAACTGTTGCAACCCTTCTGATCTAAAAAAAACTGTGAATTTGAATTTCTTTGAAAGCCACTGTATTTTGTTGTATTATATATTATGCATGTAATAACAAGCATTTTTTTTCTCATTACATAGTATAGTTATTGTGTTTATTTTAGCTGCTGCTACTTTTGGTGAAATTTTTCAGTTGTTGCATGAAGGATACATGCACGCCTTTTTCTCTTTTCCATATCCACTAGGGACAGACATAATGGCACACCCATAAATGGAAGTGTATTAATATGTGGGAAAAGGGCACTTTCCGGAACATAGTTCTCATTCAGGAGGCCATTTTCCACATCACCACACATTTGTACTTCTCACTTGCACTTGAATTGATTGCCTTGAAATATTACACTCATAATTGCTTTGATTGTTTGTGTGTGTGTTTGTGTTTGTGTGTGTGTTTGGGGGGGGTGTTTGAAGAAATGAATGCCTCAAAGAAGATAGCTTGTTTGATCAGTGTAGAAGGGGGCCATTCAATTGATAGCAGTCTGCCAGCTTTACGCATGTTCTACCAACTTGGAGTGAGATCACTGACCCTCACGCACACCTGTAACACACCATGGTGAGTGCGTGGACACACAATCATACTTATTATTATTATTATTTGCATGGTGGGCCATTCTCTGCAAAGCAATAACACTGTGTGTGTTGTAGTGTGTATCAGGCAGAGCGCATGCTTTTTGCAGTGCTTATGAATGTGCCATGAACATGTCAATGCTGTTTTGAGAAAAATGCACCATGCAGATAACATCTATTCATTGGTTGTATTTGCGTACTGTGTGTTCGTGTGTGCATGCTTAGCAAGATTGATAGTAAAACTGAGCAGATGTTTCTCACTCATTTTCTTATGTAGGGCAGAAAGCTCTTCCCAACATTACTCCTACTACAAGAGAAACAACAATTCCTTGACCACTTTTGGCCAGGTAATCAAAAAAAATTTCAAATTAACACAAAGCTTTAACTTGTGTGTGTGTGTGTGTAATGAATACATTATTGCAGTTGAACAGAGTATGTTCTAAATGAATACAGCAACTGAAAATACAGCTATGAATAGGAGGTGAATTATTTGTTTTCTATTTATCTGGAAAAAAAAGCTTGTTGAGACCTGTGGTATGCTTTGGAACAGGGATCCCATAGGATGAAACAAAAACGGTTCTGTGAGCAAGAAGTTTATTCTTTCCTGCAGAGCTTGAAGGGCAGGAGTGGGAAAGTCTCAGCAACATTCTCCCCCAAAGTACATTTTAAAACCTGCACAAAAAGTCTGTGTAATACATAGACTTTATTCACTCCAAACACTTGTTTTCTTTATAATGTGCATTAAAACAGGCACTGTTCTGTACATATATACTGATATACTGATTTACTTCTTACTACTTATTTATTTGGACTTGCTTTTTCCACTTGCTTTTATATCGCATCTTTGTGCATCATGATTTCTTTGCCAGTCTTAAATGACTGTTCATCAATATAAGAAAATTGCATTGCACTACACCACTAGTGTGTGTATGTGTGTTACTCTAAATTAATCATTGAGTCACATGCTGGTTTGCAGTAGGGTTCCACCAAACAAAGACATGAGGAAAGTGTGTGAGGGTATAAATAAATTTGATTTTGTCTTCTTGTTGTGCCTCTTGTTTGTCGTGTCAGGCAGGAGCCCTTCCTATAATAAGAAAGTTTGGAAAGTGAGGCCTTAATAATAATAATAATCTATTATTGTGTGTTTTTGCATCCTTCTCATTACTCCAGGAAGTAGTGCGGGAGATGAACAGGCTGGGAATGTTGATCGATTTGTCTCATGCTTCCTGGGCTACAGCGCGAGCCGTGCTGCAACTTTCCAAAGCTCCAGTCATCTTCAGCCACTCCTCCGCCTACGCCATCTGTAACAACCCACGCAACGTCCCAGATGACCTGCTTCTCATGCTGGTGACTCCAAGCTGCCTTGTGCTAATGTGCCAGAAGAGAGAGTAATATTATATTTAGGGTCTTGTATATCTTTCAGATTGAGTTTAAGGAAATATACAAAAGGCTATAGGACATAAAGAACCTCGGGAGCACTTTGCTTGTGTAGCTGAAGGGCCTTTGTTGGAAACTTTCTGCTTTTCTGGAAACCTTGTGTGCTACGCATCATCTATTTGTAGTAAAAGGCCTGTCATTGTTATTTATTTATTTATGTAATTGTTTATTACATATTTATATAAATTTAATCCTTTACATTTTTACACCTAGAAAGCGAACGGAGGGCTCATCATGGTGAACTTCTACACTAATTTTATTGCCTGTGGTGCTCAAGCAAATGTCTCTCTTGTAGCTGGTGAGTTCAGCACTTTTACTAATGAATATTTAAAATGTATGTAAATTACCATCAAAAATGTTCTTGGTCTCTAATACATTAACTGTCTTTTGTGGAATAAATGTCAGGTTCTGCAAACCAATGGTTAACCTGCACAAGTAAGGAAATAGCTGTAAAATATGAAAGGAATTATAAATATCATTAAGCACGGTTAAAACTAGACAAACGTTCCACAAAAAACAGTCTTTATTAAAGCAGCCCACAAAATACAGCACCTGAAGCATTATTGGAACTACAACAAGAATCGTGTGTTGTAGTCAGATTAAACCAAAATCTAACTTTTCTCCCCATGCACATGATTTGCATTTTTGGTGGAGAAAGCCAAACCAACTATAAAATATGTTGATGAATCAATAAGCTGTTGGAGCTGTCATGCAGCTAGTTGTTCAGGGGCTATTGTAAATTATTCATTGCAAAAGAGCCACACAAGCTTGGTTCCTTATGGATAATATAGCAAAAAAACAGTTTGCCTCTGCCGGGAGGTTAAAATGGTCCAAAAAAGAATCTGTTTTTAAAATGGTCCAAACTTGGTACATCAAAATCAACACAAATGCTTGCATAAAATCAATGTTTTGCTACGAACAGCTCATTGTGCAAAACTAAGAAGGGGCTTTAGCATCCAAGATCCCCTTAAAATGTTCTAGACCTTGTTAGACATAGCACATCAGTTCTGATATTCCCTCCATATACTAATAACAAGGTTTTATGATTGAAAAAAAAAAGAAATACAGTGTCAAATAAACATGCAGTTTACAAACTGTATATTGCATCATCTCTTTAATATTCCTCTCTACATAAACTTTGCTATTAATCCTGTGTCCTGCAGACCATTTTGATTATCTTAAGCATGTGATAGGACCAGAGCACATTGGAATCGGGGGTGACTACGATGGGGCCAGTGGGTAAGAACTTTATTTTCACATTTCTAATTTGTTCCAGCACACAGAATTCCTCTCTTCCAGACTGGCATAAATAACAAACATCTGCCCTTGATCTCATAAAAGAGGGAGTCCTTCTACGTGTTTGTGTCTGTGCCTGTAGATTTCCTCAGGGTCTGGAGGATGTGTCTAAATACCCTGCTCTGATTGGAGAGCTACTGATTAGGAACTGGAGCGAGGCGGATCTGGCAGGCGTGCTGAGGCTCAACTTCCTCCAAGTGTTTGAGAAAGTGGAGATGGTGAGAGATGGCCTTTATTTAAGCCTTATAACCTGTACCTGCTCACATCTACTAAGCCTGGTAGACCATAGATGAGCCGCATCAGGTGTCTGCGAACATAAAAATTTCCAAATGTTCAAAATCTGTCTCTACAGGAGGATTCGGGGACAGTGTATACAGAGTCAGCCAAAAACAAATTATACACACTTCAGGTAAAGAAAAATCTGTATAAATATATTAATACTTAATTTATTCAGACATCACAAGATTAATACAAGTTACCTTTGGCCTCTACAATTACAAGAGGTGCTCAAAGTGGTGGCCGTTAGCTTCCAGACATTTATATGTAGAAGTGTTCCTGAAGTGTGTATACATTTTCTTGGCTGACTCTGTGTATAAGCTCATAACAATAGATGTAAGCAAAAGAATGTTTGTCCCAGAAACAGAACACCTGATCCATTTCCAGACAATCCACATCAATAGTCACCTGAATGTGTTAAGTGTTTTATATCAGCAGTTCTGACAGTAGCTCTGGCTGGAAGGCAAATCACAGGTTTACAGGTTTATAACAATGTTCTCCTTGTAATACGTTGCTGTATATTGTATGGCACACACCCCGTGTAAATAGATTTCTTATTTTACGTATGTAAAAGCAGAAGAACTGCTTCTGTGATGATAACATTTCAAAGTAGTTGTTATAGGAAGGACATCATGTGTTGAAACAGCTATTGGGCTTAAGCCCACAAGCTTATAATCATATATTTCCCACACATTCCTAGGAAATGTATCGTTATTGCCATCTGTTTCTACTGTCTTGTTCCATGGTATTGCCAGACTGTGTCAATATCCAGCAAGTGTTTGCAAAGTCTTGCATGTCTAAAAGCTGCTGCTTTTTCTGAGTTGCTGTGCTGATGTACAGATACGTGATGAACTGCGCAGCACTCGTCCAAGTGAGGACGTAATCCCCTTTGCAGAGGCCCAAAACGAATGCCGTGTGGTGCTGAAGCGTCCGGGTATCCCCAAAGAGGCCAAGTCATCAGGGATGCAAGCGAGTACTTGTTTAAGCTCAGGTGCTCTCTTTTGGACTGTTCTCTTTTTCTACTTTATGCTGCTACATAAATGGACATATCTAAATTGATGCTGATGCAATAATTCATTTAAAAAAGTCTCAAGAGCTTCTTTGTGAAATGGGCATAGCTAATTTGAGTACTATTACAGTCAAGCCATATATTCAAACATTTACGACTTGAAGGCCTTGTTAATGCCTGGTTGTTTCATGCTGTGGTGGGTCAGCATGTGGTGGGTTTCACAGTGTGATGAGTGCCGCACTATTTTATTTTGAGTTCTGTTCATGTGTTTTTTATTTACATTGTCTGTTTACCTGTGTGTGTGTGTTTTATAGAGCCCCTGAGTGGACATGGGGAAAAAAGATGGGGGTCAGTTTTGTGTGATCTTGCGATACATTGCAGGTTTTCATTCTGGTCAGTGTACTCCTGGGTCAGTTCAGCAATAAGGAAACCACAACACTTGAGCACATCATGGGAGAGGTTCCTAGAAAAGTATATACGTTTATGAGATTTTGCAAAACTAGACCTATCCCTCCCAGTTTTGACCCCTTCTATAGATTATGACAATGGTTTTTGGGTTATCTATAATAAACAATGCACAACAATTGCAGTTAAATGTTAACATTATTTGCATATACTTGTTTGTAGTTATTCAGTTACAGAGTAACCTCTTTCATTTCAACTGACCAGCCAATTTAGCTTACAACTATGATAATAGCCATAACAACCTTAATAGACCGTAGTAGATAGTTGATGGGCTTAAAATATTTCAGGAGATGGTCTGACATTTTAGCTACGTTATATAATTCTCTAAGATGCATCTGACAGCCAAAACCCCAACCAGCAGGTAATGCATGAGCTTCATGAATACTGAAAATTGGCACCTTTGAAAATTACCTAGATTAAAAACAGCATGAAAAACCATGTACCAAGTAAAACCAGGAACAACTCAGGAAATAGGTGTCCAAATACATTCAACTAATTTGTATATTAGTGTCAAAAAGCTATTGGATTTCATGCTGTCTGACCTGACACATGCTTGACTACAATTGTCAATGCATGTGGTTAAAATCTTATCACAAAACAAAGACGCATGAAATGACCAGGCATCAAAGGGGCCGAAGTTGAGGCAGAAGTATCCTTTTATTTCTGGGAATTTCATTCATGACATCTTTTTGTCTACCTTCAAGCTCTTGCTCAGGTTTTGGTATCACACATGGATTCAGTTTGCTGTCAGCTTCCAACGGCAATTTTCATAAATTACCTCATGGCCGATGCTAGATGCTTTGTTTATAGAAAATCATATATAAAGGTGTCCCAAAAATCCATAGGCAATGATTTATTTTAATACAAATGTTACAACTAATGCTGTAATTGATAGCCTCGGACTTCATCACACGTGTATATGCTCGATTCCATCTTCTATTGTTAGTTTTGAAGCCATCTTGGATCTGAAATAAAATAAAAAATATTTATTTTCATATAAGGAATAATGCCCATGGATCCAGACTTTTGGGACACCCTGAATATATAAATCCATTGTAGCTATGAATAAAGCCTGCTTCACAGATGATTACTTGTTTTGTTTTCATTATTTGAACAGTGTTATGAAAAGCAGAACTGTGAGCTTTTCACATAATGTTTTTTTTTTTTTGTACTTTCTATATGTACATAAAACTAAGCATTTTACTGTAAACTTATATGATTCAGGATGTATACTACTTTCTTTAAGAAATTGTTACAATTTACTTTCAAACTTCCACTGTATTTTGTATTTTAGGTGATGCGATATAACTTAGTTTTATGTAAATTGCAGGTGGAATTAGTAGGTGCTATTAGTTCGCATTCTCATTTCAAGTTTAATATATTTTTCATTAGCATTTAATGTAATGCTCTGTCAATTTCAAATCGTCTCTTCAAAAAGTTTAATAGATTGATTTTTTTTATTTAAATGTCAAAACTTTTTTTTTTCACGTCATGACTTTATGCTACAGAAAATAACTGGTTGTTGATATTATTTGTATAGATATATATTTGAAAATCAAGGTTTATTTTTTAACATCATGCATAGGATACATAAAACCTACAAGATTTGATAATGTGCTTCATCCCAGTAATCAGTTATATGACATTTCATAGCACTTCACTCAGGAGGCCCCCATTTGTTCTGCGACTGAAAGAGGCTAAGTGCCTTCATCTGAGCTGAGATGCTAGTATTTGATTATACACACGTGGACAAAATTGTTGGTACCCTTCAGTCAATGAAAGAAAAACTCAAAATGGTCACAAAAATAACCT
>JAQQZR010000023.1:4873079-4887357 GCA_030068235.1 Notoglanidium macrostoma | reverse complement strand
AAGTTTTTTTCTGTGACCATTGTGAGTTTTTCTTTCATTGACTGAAGGGTACCAACAATTTTGTCCACGTGTGTATATTTTAAGTAAATGGCACATTAGCTAGAAATGCATTTTATCATTTTATCATTTGGAAGTTAGTTAGTTTGAAGTGAACAGTCAGACAGGCACATGTAAATGCCATAATTGTTATAAAATTGGATAAAACCCTCGTCAGTTTTTATGATTTAATTTTGGCATTACACACATACTGAAGCATTTCATTGTCTATTGTTCCTTTTTTTTTTTATTTATATCACATATTTTCTTTGTGTTTCCTATTATTTATTGTATAACCAATTAAACAATAAACAGTTTTTCATGTAAAAATATTTGAAGTCACTTTTAAAGCACTTTACCACATAATCTATGCCTAATAAACAAATAAAAGGGAAATGAAAGAAGTGTCATTATTTACGAAAGTGTCATTATTACCATATAATCATTAATATGGTGCAGTTTTCTGTCAGATAATGTAGCTTAGGATTGACAGGGGAGTGAGAGTAATGCACCCGTCCCTCCCTGAAAGCAGGGCCAATTTTGTGCTCGTGGACTCCAGGGAACAGATGGCTGTGGTGACATCAGGAATCGAACTTCCCATCTCAGGATGATAGGGAGAACACTCTTCTACTCAAGAAAAGATTTTGGTAATGAAAAGACTAATGTTTAGATGGAAAGATTGTAGTAGCGCTACCGTTCAATAACAGCTTGTTATGGAGGCGTTCCACAACACTGAAAAACATGACATGTCATTAATTAATTTGAAATTGTATTCATTAACAAATTGCTACGGTATAGAACAAAATACTACAGGACACACTGCAATAGGAAAGCAGAGAGGTAACGGGGATTATGCTTCATGTTGAGCTGCATCGCATCACCTCATCGCACTCTCTGTCATGTTTTATTCCTTGTATCTTTGTCACAGTATGTTTTGTTTCTTGTGTATTTAATGGCTACTTCTTTAAAAAGAGTACGTATGAAATGGATATCAATTATGATTTGAGAGTAATACAGTAATAAGCAGGTCGGTGACTCATGAATCTCTAGTTTTTGGGTGTTCTACTTTTTATCACTGATTATTATTTTTTCTGTCTAGACAAGGATTGTATGAACACAAGCAAATCAAGCATTAGCACATGATAAATTTTATATATTTTTTATTTATCATTTCATTTTTTTCATGTTTACAGATTCATTTGCCTGTACAGTTATTGTGGCCTGTAAAAATATCAATGTGTATCAGTTACAGCTGTCATTGTCAGCTGTGTGGATGCCTAAGTACAAAAACATGTCCTCTTTTAATTTACAAAGTTTAACATTGTATTTCTTTAAAAGGTTCAGTACAAAAAGTCATAAGTTATAAAATCATTTCATGTTTTCATTCAAAACCATGAATAAATTCAATGTTCTTTCTTTGATCATTATCTACAACCTGGTGCACAAGCCGATGGGGAGTAAAAGTAAATAAATAAGCAAATAAATAAAATAAAAATATCTTTTCAAACCCCAAATTAAATTTGTGTTTGGACTGTATCTTACAGAAACACCTGTACGGATATGTCTGCAGCTGCTCTGAATTAGCTTAACTTTATGTAGCATTGCAAAACAGCACATTTATGAGGATGCAGTTTAATTTCTCTGTACAGACTTATACAACTTCCTCTTTACTGTGTATTCTTGCCCACAGTATTTAACCACAAGTGGTTTTAGATGGTATTTCTGTTTTTAAAGAGAAATAGATGAGCTGGTTTCAGTCTTTCAAGTAAATCAATTTCGTTTCTTATCAGCTGAAATACACTTTAGTGCAGGTTTTGATCGTTCACAGGCATGTGCCATGTCTATTATTGCTTAATACGTCAGGTGTGTGTGTGAATACGGATCACAATTGAAATTCTGTATGTGAGATATAAATATATCTCATTAATGTTTCTCACTTTTTCCTGTATTAAAAATATTCATATTTTATATCCAAATTCATATTCAGATAATAATAGCTGTTATTCTTCCCCATTTCTGGGACAAATCTGGTAACATGGTAAGTTATGAGTAGATAGTGATAACCTCACGACCTCCACCCCTTACAAGCAGCACTCTCTCAAGACCTTCTGTCAACACCTCCAGGAACTCCATATCTGAAAAGTTTAATTAAGGAAGAGACAGGATTTGGACACACAGGAGTCCTTTAGTGCTGTCCATAATAATCTTAATAGGATTAAATGCATTGTTTCACTAAGAAACCAATAAAGGTCCCATATCCCAACATGAATGGAAGCATGTACCAGTGGAGGACCAACCCATCCTGGAAGCAGTAGTTTCCACAGCTCTATAATATCTTTAAACTGAAATATATACTATATGGCCAATATTTGTGGAGTTCTGTAACAAAGTCAAATTGTTGCCAGCAAATTGGAAGTAAACAATTGTATGGAATCTTTCTACAATGTCCCTTCACTGAAACTAAGAGAGCTAAACATGTTATTTTGGCAACATTGGTGTGGAAGAACTTGAGTGTCCTGCACAGAACTCTGAGCTCAACCCCACTGAACACCTTTGGGATAAAATGGAACGTACCAGGCCTTCTCGCTTGACATCAGTGCCTGACCTCACTAATGCTCTTGTGGCTGAATGAACACAAATCCCCACAGCCATGCTCCAAAATCTAGTTTGGCAAAGGGGGACAAAATCTTGAATGGGATGTTCAAAAAGCACTTATGTGTGTGATGGGCAGGTGTCCAAAATAACCATTATAGTTTAGAAACATCAACCAGTAAACAAGCTAATTCAGTGCTAAGCAACAGCTACCAATACCAGTTAGTAGTATGCAATTAGACCATGACAGATATGAAGGATTGCACTGTATTGTTGTTGTTTTGTTTTTAAATTTGAGAAAATAGGATAGCAACTTATAATGGCACTTCCCTAGCTCTATGATGTCTTTTATGTGAAATGACACCTCAAAGCTAGCAGTACAGTGCTATATTTACATTTCCTGCTAGCTAGCTGGCTATCCTTCTTATTTCTGCTCATTCATTCATTCATAACCACTATGAAAGCTGTTAATGACAAGTATGGTGGCTAGCTAAAGAGCTAGCTCAGCTTTAATATAAACGAAAAAATACATGGATGTCTTATAGCTAAAATATAAATTAACTTAACATCCCTATGTGCAAAACAAAAGTAATCTTCACACTGCTTGAGAAGGAATTTCTATATGGAAAGCCAAAACGGTCATACGCTTGTAAATTTGTAACAATTGAAACAACTCAAATTTCTGAACATTTAGGTTAGGGTTAATCATGGCATTAGCATTAGCATTCTTCTCGTGCTATTTAATTGAAATCAAATTTTAAGATATGTAACCATAACATCCTTGGTTGTTCTAATTTGTATGAAATCAGATCAGGGGAAGTGGAACCTTTTAGTCAGTATTGCAAGCTTTTAATCTTTGAGATGCCACTGCTCTCAAATGCCTTACACACTATCAAAGTTGCTATTGTTTATGACCATTTTTCAAGCCCGGACATTGATTATACCGAAAAGTAAAATTCATTTCTAGTCCTTGTAAAGTTGTTAGAGCATTTAGTCAGTATTTTGCATTGTGTTAAGGATACAGTTCTCGTCACCATCAGGATTGCGAGGAGGCCCAGGCATGTTGAGCAGCACCAGCCTGGCGTCATGGGACTTGTTCACAATGACTTCGTTGAGCTTCACTGCTGTGTGCATCCGTCTCACATTAGACTGATCTCTGTCCCGCAGATAAACAAACACCATAGATACAGCAATAGACAAATCAGGGAGTGAGTAAAATAAACTTAGTGTCCTTTATAAATGTAGTTATAATGCTGTATACTTTATAGACGGGCTATTCTCTGTGAACACATGAGATAAACAGCTAATAAGGAGATTAGGTGGCATCAGAATTTATTTTAGCATTACGTTAAAATCAGCTAAAATTACCAATGCTATCCTAGGTTAAGTGTACTGTTTCCTACAAGAGATTCAAAGAAAATTGGAAACAAACTAATACAATTTTGCTTCAGTACTCACGGTTTAAGGCTAATCAGCTCTCTGAAATTCTCTGGAGCATTGTTACGGTTTCGTCTCTCTGTCTCGAGCTTATCTTTGGTCCACGTCATCTGGATCTTTTCAGGCAATATATCTAGAGTTTCCTCTTCTTCATCTGAGTACACACTGCCCATTCGCACCAATGAGTGTCTGTCCTTCACTAGCTGGGCCTATTAGGAACAATCAGGACATCAAGACCAAATCACTACTTTAGATTTTAGTCATCAATGATACGTTGATGTAAGAAAGTTCTCATCTGCACATGTTTATTGAAGAGACATTAAGCGCACACCTCTCTGTTCCTCTCAGCTGTGGACAGCCTCATCTGCCTCAGCATCTGAGACCTCTGCTCCATCATTAGTGTCCTCTCATAAGTATACGCAGAGATGTCACTATCATGCTATAAATAACAACAAAATAAAATGATTTTTGAATAGTTCCAGGAACTTGCATACTTTTATGTAAATAGGCCAAGCAAACATGGCATACAGCTAGCACAAATTAAACTGCATGCTTTTAAACAGGTTTAAATAATAACTGAAGGTGTTTTATTTACCATCTCCACCACCTCCACCTCTGCTTCCAATCTGAGCTGGTATAGGAAAGTTGCCAGATCCTTCTTCATCTGAATACTGTTATCATCCATCTGGGCCACAGTGAAAATACGCATCTTACACTTGCGCCATACCTGAGCAACATAGAGATCACAATATGTATTTAGCATTTGGAAATAATTTAAGGGAACATTTAATTGTATTTAAGACACAAATGATTAGCCATACTGCTGAAAATTAACTCCACATGTATAACAACATGGAATGTTCCACTGAACAAAGAGACTGGAGGTAAGCCTAAAACAACTTTACAAAATTTTTGGTAGTAGCAAATGAACATGATCCACATCTTATCATTAGTTTTGGCAATATCAATTAATTATGCTCAAAGCTTGGGTAAAACATTTGTGCATCATATTAAAAAGACCAAATTTGAACCTTGTGCTGTTTGAGAAGGAAGGGTAGCAGCATGAGCATTCCTCCATCATGGACTATCCACCACACGTCGATGTGTCCATCAGTGAAGCGCTCATGGTTGCTGGGGTAGAATGACACATTCTTTGGCACCATCAGTGCCAAGTGGGCAGCTGTGGTACACCGAACTGTATCTTAAAAAACAACCAACACATTTTAAAAACTTGTCCAGACAATGTCATGAATGATATATTCAATTAAGTATATTGTTCAAAGGGCTACATATGATCTACACAAGCCCTGACAAAATATATAATCTGACCTACATAGACCTTCAGAAACATTTAGACATGTTTTGCCCTAAAGTAACCTTTTGCCAATTTTCATATCAAAGATATCAAATCTGTTTTACACCATCAGTGCCACCATTCTATCATTAGTTTTCATTAAAATCCTTTTTAACCTAAATTTACCCAAATGCAAGAGAACATATCCATAACCATACAAATTATGGACTTATAGCATTATCATAATGTTTTCTAACTGTCTTATTAAAAACAAAGAACTTTATTGCCATATGTATTCAGAAAAACATTCCTGAAGTTCATGGAGCTCATGTTATGAAGTAAGTCTACATAGAAAATGTCATAACACAATCTTATATCAACAGAAATGCATGACATCAAGAATCACAAAAGGAGGATTTATGACATGTAACAGCTATTGGAGCTGGAAGGCTTTATTGTACTTGTTTATGTGGGTTTATGTCAGTTGTCATAAAGAGCTTATGTAAGAACTTCATGAACAGTACCACTACTGTTACCTGAAATTTCCTTACCAAAGAAAAAAAATGGATAATGACACAGAAGGGTACTTACTAATGAAAGTTTTCCATGCTCGAGGATCCTCACTTTGTCTCCAGCCATAAGGCCAACCCATAACTACTGTGTTGTGCTTCATCCCACCCAACCCACATGACTGAATAAGATGGGCAATTCCTTCGCGCACCTTTGAGGCCACCACTACCTGGCAGAATCCCTTTACTCTTTCTATTTCCATCATGTTCTTTATGGTCTGAAACACACACAGCAATTTAACTGTGACCATGAAGCACCAGGTCAGTATCATGTTTCTTAGAAATAAAATAGAAATTTAGTGACTCATCATGTCATTCATTACCTGTTCTGAGGCCTGAGCTTCCCCGTAGCTGTCCAGGAAGTTGCCCTGGATTACTGATCCCACAATTGTCAGGCCCTTTCCCGCCTTTAGTTGTGAAGCAAAGGTTAGCATTCTGGGATATTTGACATGCAAATCTTCATCCAGCTTCAGCAGAACAAGCACCTGTGGTCTATAAACATGATTGTTACAAACCTGTTAATTCAATGCAATGCTATGTTGTACTTTAACCAGAAATATCTGACTTCAAGGACACAAAGAACATGTGAAAAACTTTAGTTCACACACACATGTAGTGGTTTGGTTAGGAGTGCTTGCAAATAAAAGTTAAATAATAATAATAATAATAATAATAATAATAATAATAATAATAATAAGGTTTTTAAGCAGCTTAACATTATCATCCTTAACTTTACAACATCCTAACCCACAGTGCACTGCGTGAAAAAAGCCTGAAGAGACAAATCAGTGGTGCAGTGGTTAACACTGTCACCTCACAGCAAGAATGTTCCGGGTTTGAACCTGCTGGCTGACTAAGGCCTTCCTGTGTGGAGTTCCTCTGGGCACTTCAGTTCCTGCCCAAAGTTTAGGCCAACTGGTTACTATAAATTTCCCATAGGCATGAATGAGTGTAAATGGCTGTTTGTATCTGTGTTAGCCATGCGATTAGTCCTTTCACCTAAAGCCAGCTGGGATTGGCTCCAGCTTCCCTATGACCCTTAATGGGTAAGTGGTATAGATTATTGATGGATGGATGGATGAATGGGTGTTTGCATAGATTGCATCAATTGTTTGAGAAGAACAGGGATCAAACCTCCAGTTTTTGGTGTGAGGAGGTCCGGCTTCCAAACGAAGCAGAGCATATCGAGCAGCACTGAGTGACAGACCCCGGATCCCATCTCCCCATTCCTTCTCCGCTCTGAGACAAAGGCAGAGAGAAAGTTTGACAAATGCATATATGACAGCATATACCTTGGTGTAACTCAAGTTGTCTCAGTGAATTGACAGTGTTTGAAAACACCACTCACCCTTGGTATTCAATGTATTTGTAGATCATGCCAGCGATGCACATGGCTACAATGGCATAATACCAGGACGAGATGAACATTAGGGCCAGACACATACTCATTCCTAGGAAAGACAGGGCCCTGAGAAATAGACAGATAGGACAGTGGATATATTCCTGTTCTTTTGAAAGCTAAAATTCTGTTAATTACTCCATTGTTTAATAAAAAAAAATACCCTTAATTTTACCATCCCTAGTGTGTTTGGCAAAGCAAAACTCAAATTAAGGTCATGAAGACAACGCCACACTACATGCACACTCACCAGTGATAGTATCTGAACCTTGGCCTCCAGTTTGGGGTTCTCAGGAGAGTTTGTACTGCACAAGCCAAATTTACAAACAGGTAACACATCAAGAAAAACCTGTAAAGAGGGGAACACATAGGCAAATTATTAAAGAAAGACAAGCAAGAACAAGAACAAGCTAAGTTGTGAGGATAGAAGACACGAAACAAAAATCAATTATCTGACTCACCCAAGCTATAATTAGCTCAATATCTAAAATAGCATGGGATTGAAGTTATGGTGCGGTAACTGCATGCTTTTATAACGAAAGTGCTACAGACAGACACACTTGGTGCCTTAGGAGAATCATTCTCTTTATGTAATGCTGGGGTTTCTTCTGCAAGCATATGATTACTGACTTTAAAATCACTGAGCAGCATCATACAATGCCTTGAATATGTATCCCCCACACCACATAGCCCAGACACTCCACAAAGCTGAAATAAACTTTTAAAAAGCCATATCAAGTTTGGAGACTCAGAAATCATGGAACAAGTATCTTTGCCTTGCTGAGGAAACCAAAAAGTGCCCATGAGAACACCATTGCCACAGTGAAACATAGTGGTGGTAGCATCATGTAATGAGACTCAGAAAACATGAAAAAAGGTTCCCTGGATTTGGCACAAAGTGATAAATTTGGTGGAAACACAAAACTAGCATCATGTTGTGGGGTTGATTTTCTTCAGGAGGGACTGAGAAACTGGTCAGGGTTGAGAGCAAAATGTATGTAGCCAAATGCAGTTCAATCCTCGGAAAAAAACTTCTTCCAGTTTGCAAGAGACTTGAGACTGAGGTGGAGATTTACCTTACAAAACGTTACAACGGCCTTAAGCATCCTACCAAGTCAGCAATGCAGGTGATCAAAACCAACAGCTTGAATTAATTAGAATGACCCACTCAAAGTCTGTGACAAGACTTGAAAATTGCTGTTCATCAAAAGGCTTTATCCAATCTGATAGAGCTTGAGCAAGAAAAATATCTGGATTCAGATGTGTGAACCACTGTGTGTGCACACACCCTGATTTGTTGGTGTTTAGGGTATCATTTACAGTGTCATTGCATGCATGTGAACGTATGATTCTATGCAGCATGTGTTAAGTTCTTACATAGAGAGAATGGGAGCCACCATATCCAGTGATGCGATTAAAATGCCCAGTTCAGCTATGAGTGCAGTGAGCAGCAGGGCCCATGTAGGCTCCCCGTTGGCCTTACCATGTCCAAACACCTAGATGTTACATACACATACACATGCACAATACGTATACAAAGTAGATTAATTTACATAGTAACATGCAAATACATCTATCGTTCTTTATTACTTTCCAGAACAGCAGACCATTATAATAATTCAGATAGATTCTAAAAAGTCCCGATTTTGTTGCTGGTTACTTTAAAGCATATTATTTAGTAACTACTATGAATTATCCAGTAACTACAGTAAAACTAATATGAATGGTATGTAATTGCAAACGTCTGTTGTAAATTTGACTGATAATAATAATAATCAAAAGATATGGTAACAGTACATGCAGTGGTATGTAGTGAACAGATCATGCAAGTCTAACCTAGGAATATGCCTTAGTATGTTTACTAAATGACCAGAAAGAGCCAATTTCTTACTCTGAGGAAAGGAATGATGTTGTCTTTAGCGATAGCTTGCAGGAGACGGGGTGCTCCTGTTAGTGACTGCAGCCCTGCGCCTACCGTAGAGAAGAACGAGCCAATCACTATGACCCATGGCGAGGGCCAGGAGAGTGTGCCAACCACCAGGTTTTTACTAACTGCATCTCCAAATCTGTAAATTCACATGAAATTTCTTGTGAAGACATTCAAATGCATGTGAACTCAAAAAAACATTTTTTCTGAAACATTGGATAAGCGATCACAAGTCATCTTCAGATGAGTACTTACTTGTCTCTGAGAACTACTCCTTCAATGCAGGCCCCAAACAAGACCACTGAACTGAAATCTGACAATGATAATTAAGGAACAAACTGATTTCTTGGGTTGTTTTAGGGTAAGTGGAATGTAAGTGGAAGAAAGTGCATGTTTCTTCTGATTAGCCTTCAGTATTTTCTTTTGCTACAAATTCTACAAGATTCAATATGGGGTAAAATAGATGAATTAACAGCAGGGAGGATACAGACAAGGGAGGTGGTGGTGATGGCTAATATTGTCCCTACAGGAATAGACTTCTGAGCATCCCTCAAATCTCCTGATCGGTTCGATCCAGCCATAATGCCTAAAAGAGTAAAAGTAAGAAAGAGAAAGCATAATTTTGTGAGAGCTACACTGGCACATTTTTTCAATTAGTTGATGAAACAATCCTATTAACTTTAATACATAAAACGGTATCCCAGAGTGCTACAAAACAGTAATATATGTTTTTTTTTTAATACTAATTAAACAGTGAAAGGAAAATAAAAGTAACTAAAATATCACAAAAATACGCCCAAAAATAATACAATTAAAAATAACAATATTTAAATGAATAAATATAGGTAAATTAAAAAACTATAAAATATGCAAGCATAGCTATGAAAGCTGACTCCATGCGCCATTTCATAATATGCAGCATTTACAATAAAAAAAACAAACAAAGTGGGCCTAGTATAGAGCCCTGTGGTACACCATATAGAATATAATCATTTGTTGGAAGTGGCTGCACCTGTGGCCGAGGGAAAAAATATTCCCACAAGGAGGGTGAAGGATGTGGCAATGTCAGCAGATACATAATATCTGAAGGAATCCATAGAACCATGGACATCTTCAGAGGACAGACTAGGTTTCTCCAGAATCTGCCCCTTCTCCATGTAATCACCCCACATGTTCTCTGCATCAAACACACACTCACTATAAGTCTGACTTCATCAAAATATATTTTCATAGCAGGGAAACTGTGTAGCAGTCAGGAGACCAGTATTATGCAGTTTTAAAAGCCCTTGCCTTACAGTTTTGAATATTTGGATATACATATATCCAATAGTATATACATACTTTTCATATTATACCTTCCTACCTCGGATAATTCCACTGGCCAGTCCAGGAATTCCCTGAATTTCAGTCAAATTGTTCTGGGCAAAATATTCATCGCAGTGAAAACTGCTGCCATTCTCCGCACTACAGAAGTTGTTCCATAGCTTACTGTGTGCTGTCTCATTCCCTTTAAGTTCTGTCTTTGCACATACATCGAAAAGATCACGCACCAGCGTCCTGTTTCCCAGCATACAAATCCTGAACAAGAACAAACATTTTTATTACAGCATTTTGTCATCAAAGGTCAAAAAGTCAAGAACAGAGTTTAAAGCAAAGAACCACAAACAGGAAACAGCATTATGTATCTTTTGCCTTTGATAGTTCACAAATGTTTAGATGTCTGTCACGAGCCACTACATTGCTAATTTGTTCATCTTAAGCAGGAATCCAAATGGAATCCACTTTTTTTTTTTTTTACAACATTTTAGTAAAGCTTACTATGAACAAGGTCATAAATATGCCAACTTAAATCTAGTTCTATCCTGTTTTTAGAGTGTGCTTGGACTTACGGAAACTCTGGCGGCTGGAAGATGGATTTCACTGCCCCAGCGTAGATTGAAACAATGGAAATGATAACACAAGCGAGGAAGAGTGAGGCAAACTTGTTCACATATTTTACTCCTACAAACACCACGACAGCCATGAGACTGAGGCAGATGCTGCCATAAACTCTCATGTTGTTCAGCATGACGCTGTTCTCTGCATGGACATCAGTGGTATGAAATATGGCTGCTTGTGGCACCAGATATTTCTGTAAATTTCAGAACAGAATAATTATTTATCCTAAAGTAGCACACTGGCTGAGTAGATCATTTCTTAATTCCAGAGTCCCAACTTATTATTTTGGCATTTATCTATTCAGTGAATACTATGAATTATTCCATAACATCAATGTAGAAAGGTATGGAGTCGGAAGATAACCCTGGACAGGTTCTTGGAATTTTTTTTAATGTAAAGAAAAATAACGGAAGTATGATTTACAATAAATATTTCTATGGCACCCAGGATGTACATGGCAGCAGCAAAAGTTGTTCCCAGATAGAAACAAAGCCCTACAGCGCCTCCAAACTCAGGCCCCAGAGAGCGTGAAATCATAAAGTATGCTCCACCAGCTGGAAAACAGACCACACACATTCACACAAACAGCAGCACTGACTGGGACATAATAATCAAAAGCTTCCATACACTTACTAAGATAAACTAACTGTAGGATTTTTCAACATAAATTAAGAGCTCATTATCTACTTACATAATATGTGAACAATAAAAAAAAAAAGAGCAAAAATATTTTCTTGTCTATTCATTCAAAGAAAAAGCAATTCTTGTACAAAGTAAGGCATTTTTTGGCATTACCTGGGACAACACCATTGGTAGCAATGGCACTCATTGATATCGCTGTGAGCATTGTCTGTAAAAGAGTATGAAAGAGGTTAACCGCTGTTGAGACTCTTTGATATCGTTAATGGCTCATGAGACATAGACAGCAATTCTTTAAACTATCTAGCACCTATAACTTTGGAGTTATATGAATGCATAATTTTGAGCAAGTTGGGGTTTTCAGTTGGTGACATGTCTTAATAGCAAGATATTATTATAAATAACAATAGCACAAAAATAGCTATTATTTAATAAATAAATAGCTGTTATTAAAAAAAAATGGTGAATTTAAAATGCTGAATTATTTTGTTTATTTAATTTTAACATTTAACATTATTTAACATTTATGGAAAGAGTTGCCAGTGGTAGCATTACAAACATTTTACTATTATTATTATTATTATTATTATTATTATTATTATTATTATTATTATTATTATTATTATTATTATTATTTTATTAATGTCAAGAGAGAGAAAACAGATAGTGCCTGTAATTGTAGAAATAAAACAATTGTAAGAATATAATCAACTATATATCAGGCTGTAATATATACAAGCTGTTTATATGTATATGTATGCATATGTGTATATGTAGGTGTGTGATGTGCTGAAACTCACACAAGAGCAGCACATAAAGACAATGAGGAAAGACTGAACAACTCCGGCTGTGCCAACAATCCAGGTGAGGCGCAGGAAAAGGATAACACCGAATATATTCTGCAGACACGGCAGGTAAACTCCCATCAGTGTGCCCATGTTTGGAGACTATAGCATTGAGAGAAATGAGAAAACAAGTGGAATGTGGATGATAATTTTCACCAGACATTGAGAATAAGACTGCAATGTCTTTGTTCATTTAATATCAATCACTAAAAGTGAAGTTTAACTTTACTTCACAAACCATATGTTTAAATAAAAGTGGATGACTTAATATCTAATAATAAGAATGACCAAATAATTCACAGTAGTTGCTTACGAACGTTCTTTATTTGTAATTAACATAGATGTTCAAATTGGTAGCAGCTTAAAAATGTGTGTGTGTATATATATATATGTAATTATTATTATTTTTTTTTAAACTATTGTCAGATAAGGATGTGTGTAGTTGTGTGTGTTTTCAACCTTTGGCATTTTTCTCTTCGAAGCATCAGCACTTTCTGCCTCTTCATGCTCCTTTGCCCCTTGAGTAATGTTTGTATAGTTCACCAGGCGGCTGAGGAGGGAAGAGACCTTGGGCCGGATGTCCAGTTCCTCCTGTATATAGGAAATAATCATGAGAAAATTAACAAACACAGATACAAATTTCTGCTTACATTTTTTCTGTTACTAGATGATGTTCTAGCCATAGTGGGATAGATATTCAGCTTTAGCATCTATAGAGTTTCTGAGTTATTATTAAGAACTTGGAGCTGGGTTGTTAAAGGTAAAAAAAGGAAAACAATAACCTCAAATAGGGCCAAGTTCTTGTCATAGTAGTCATTCCTCTTTGCTGCTGATTCTGAATTGCTGAGGAAGGGAACATCTTCTTTGTGATTTCCATGCCCTGAAAGAAGCAAACAAAGAACGAAAGAACAAAGGAAAGAGAGTTTAAACTAGTACATACTGTATTAATGCAAAGCATTTATTTCCAACACAGTTTCCAGTAATAACAAGCAACCTGCTTCAGATACATAACATAAAATAACATTATAATAATTAGTATAATAATATAATAAGAATAAATAATGAGAATAACATAATAAATAAGTATAATAAATATAATAATAAGTCATAAAATAAATATTAATTTTCATTTATTCAAACATGGATGATGTACTCAGCCATTAGGAAATGTATGGACTCACATCATCCTAATCATTTTTGACATAATTATCTAACTATGTACTGGTAGAACCACAACATAAAAGAAATAAAGTAATCCTGCAAGATATAAGATTTTTTTTACAAGCGACAAACCCAGCCTGTGATAGATTGGCGACATGCCCAGGTTGCACCCCACCGCTCACCTGACATCAGCTGCACAGTAAAATCCTCATTGTAGAATTAACTCTTTCAGAGTTAATTCAGCACTCTCGCTGTTGATTCACACTGGGGATTTTACTGTGCGGGATTGGCTCCAGCTTCTCCTCGCCCCTTATTGATAAGCGGTGTAGATAATGGATGGATGGGTAGATGGATATAAACACTAAAATGCAGCTAAGAGATTAACCCTCTCTCTCACCCTCTCTCTCTCTCTCTCTCTCTCTCTCTCTCTCTCTCTCTCTC
>JAQQZR010000023.1:4860073-4872979 GCA_030068235.1 Notoglanidium macrostoma | reverse complement strand
ATATATATATATATATATATATATATATGCCTATGCACAGAAAAACTAGCCATTGTTTTATTTTATATATTTATTATAGACTTCTGCAGATGCCTAAGTGATCACTGATGGCAGGAGTCCAGGTCAAACCTCCCGTATACAATAACTATGCTTCTACTACAACATTGAATGTGAAAACAGTAAAAATTTATAACTTAATGAGGCCTGTAAATACCTTCTGAATTATCAGATTAAGAACCCAAACCCTAGCACCTGAATCATTTTTTTAAAGACTTTACTGAATCCATTCATTTTGCACTGGAAATTTGAATGCAAAATTATTAATTGGATTGTACTACTTCCTTGTTTGATTAGACATTTAATGAAAATATATTGACTGGAAAATCAGGCTCTATTTAATCTGAAACTCAAATAGAACAACAGCACTGAAAATGATTTTTATATTTAAAGACCATTAAATTTCAAAATGTATATGTTGCAAAAAAAAATATTCTAAATATTTTCTGTTCAATTTAAATTTAAAGTCTGTCAATTTTAAATGCCATGACCACACACTTTTTTTCCCACACAATTTGTATTTTTCTATCTTTAATCATAGTAAAGATACAAAGGTTAAGCATAAGTTAAAAAATAAGTTTCCTTATTTAACAACTTTACTAGACTTAAATCACAAACTCCAACCACAGCATCCTGATTTATTTGAATTTAGAAAAGCCAGGCTGATTTTAAAAGCAAATTTCACACAAATGAGATTTCATTTAACCAGAATCCTTTAACCAGGCTTCTTAAATAGTGTTCCCTTTCCTATCTCTAAGACAGCACCACCTGCTCACAGTGGCACCCAAAAAACCTGCAGGTTCACGCAGGCACGCAGAAGGCATACAAACATTGATCTCAATCCCAGCCCTGATGACCTGGAATTAAAAGTCATACCCTAGAGCGATGTTTCTCTCTGTTTCTTTCTCGCTTAGAGCAGTAACTCCCCCCTAGAGTATACATACAGGAAAAAAAAAAACCAGAGACAGGCAGAAAGAGGCTGCGAAATGCCGCAGATTAAGTGATTGAGGGTGTGAGACTAACTTGTACAGCTGTCATGAGAAAAGAGAGACAAGTTTGGCAGCATTAGGGAAAAGAAAAACTCTGGGACCTCCATCTTTTGCGTGGGAACACTTGAGGCCTGTCTGATTACTACTACACCGCTCGCCCTTGTCTTCCACCTCTCCTCTTCTCCCCCACTTCAATTGTTTTCTGTTTGTCACCACAGTCATGTGTCGTATGGAAGCTCATTGATGTGAATATCTCCTGCTGAAAAATATCACTCTTCCTTTCACCAGGCAAGTTCGGAAAGACGTGGAAAAGTTAGCTGTCAAAAAAATCCCATATTTTCCATGACTGGAAAATTGCTGTAATCCCACACGGATACTCCCAATTGTCAATAAATAGCACTTAACAGCAGTTTGGAGATTAGACACAACATGAAAGTCATGAAAGAAATGATTTACAGAAGTTTGAAACTCACCATCAGAGCTGACGGTGTCTCCATGTCCAGAGTACCCATCTTGCCCTGTGTCTCTGTAATCCACACAGTTAATTCCCTCCAGGCTGTCATAGTTGGAGTGTGAGTTATCGTCCACTGGTACCACAGTAAAATGGGGCATGTTTTCATTCGCCCAGAAGATTTATCTAGGCCTTTCTTGTCTTTTGGGAAAGATAAAGCTGGCCTCTCAGCGCTCAGCTGAAGCTCGCAACTTCCAAGTGCATTCCTCTGCTCTTTGCTCACTTCCTCCCAATGCACTCCATTACCATAATCCCCTCCCTCGGCTCTGCCCCTGCCTGTAAAGACTTTCAGTAGAGCTGGCCATACCCCGTCACACTGCAGAGTCTCCATTCAGCCGTAGCTCATTTCCCCCTTTTTAAAAAGGGCCTCCTAAAACATGATTCAGGCCTGGGAACAGCTTACGAACAAATGACGTGGCCAGGATGGCATAATAGCCCTACATACCCCTGCACAGATGCTACTCAAAAGACAGCGTCATCTCCTGCTGTGCATGTCATCCACTAGTTGCTTTAAAGTTACTTCCAGTAATGGTAAACAAATTTCTTAAGCAAGTTCAGAGTTTAAATGCTATTAGAAATGGCATCCACCATTCATATCAGTGTTCAAATGCAAATGAAGCCTGCTGTGGAAGTCCTATTGAAATATATATTAGTTGAAGATGGGGCTGAACATGTTTTGAGGCCTATTATGATGCTAAACCAGAGGAAAAAGGATAACTCAAGGGTTTGCTTTTTAAAGATTTAAGATCTAAAGGTAAAGATTTTGCTGTGATTTCAGATAAGGAAGCATTGTACCTTTGTATATAATATACACCCTCTGAGGAAAGTTGTCTGGGGAAATCAGCTGGTAAATTGTTCCAGGTTTCTTGAAGAAACTTCCACATTTCGTCACATTTCGTCGACACACACACACACACACACACTCAAAAGAAAACATTCTACATTAACAAATAAGAAAAAATGACATGTAACATTTTTTAATAATACAATGTTTATAAATCAAGTTTTTTCATGTCAGTAATAAAAAAGTAATAAAATATACATATAAATCAAATTATATTTAAAAAAATGTAGGATGCTTAACTGAAAAAAAACCATTAAGCATATGTCCTTGTACTGTGTTACTAGCACATGTTAATACTACTATACACTACACAGGGCTTGTTCATTCTGTAATTTTCACTTACCTTGGGCATGTTGAATAATGTAGTAATGTGTCTGTATAACTAATTAAACCATTATTAATTTAAGTGACATTACTACAAAGCAAATACTGTATATAAATGCTAGGGTTAGTAGGCTTGTCATCTACTAAATAAGACAGCTTATTCATTATATTAAAGTTTGTCATACACAAATACATCATTAATTAATACAGTACTGATTGGCTTATTAAATATGGACTATTTAAGAAATATATTGATACCATGTCTTGTACATTTGTACACATTAACACATGCATTACCTAATGTTTCCTAAAGTGTTGCTGACATACATTTTGTTTGGTGGTAAAGTTTTATATGTTTAACTAATTGCACGTAAAAAATTGTCATTGTATTTAAATGCCCACATATCCTAGTCTTGGAGCTTCAAATTTTCACCACTGTTCTTTTATGGGGCAGATTTTCTTTATTTAGAATCTGATGGGATGTTTTAAATGCTGTCTTGGATCATGTGGAGCTATTTATAAATGGAAAACCTGTAATTTGGTCACCTAATGCATTGTCCATTTCATAGTATACAAGATGCTAGCTTGGCATTGCTTTAAAAAGAAGAAAGAAGAGCTTTTAGAAATGAACAATAGATATTGTTATATGCTTTATATGTAGGAATGTATGTATTTGTATCAACATATTTCAATATAAACATTATTATTATTAGTAGTAGTAGAAGTAGTAGTAGTAGTAGTAGTAGTAGTAGTAGAAGTAGTAGTAGTAGTAGTAGAAGCAGTAGTAGTAGTAGGCCTGCAGTTGTGTTTTATATTGAATGGGAATGTTTATTTATACTTTTTGAACTTTCTCCCCATGAGTTAAGGATGTATTCCAACAAGTTAATAGTTTACAGTAAATCTACAAGCAGGAGCATTTGGTTCATTTAAACTAGGTACAGTTTAGAAACTGACAAATTGTCAATGATTATAGGCCTATATACTGACATTAAACACAGACTGTTTTCTTGCTGTAATTCTTTTACACATTTTGTTGAATTCATAGTGGACTAGGCTTTTCTGTTCACCCCAGCCATAACATTAGACTTTTTTTTTTTTTTGCATAGACTTTTAGCACTAAGGTCATTCCCAAGGAATGTATGCAGTAAACCTGGTCTTATTGTTAACATTTCTCTATAAAAAAATATACAGGTGTTAAAATAAATATGAAAAAAAGGAATAAAAGTGGAAATTTTCTTTGTAGGCACTGGAAAAAGCAGGTCATCTGCAGTAACTCTGGATGCTAGATGTAGTCTGTAATTACTTTAGGGCTTTCTATTTTAAGACACTTCACCCAGTTCTTGCCGAAAGTTGTATTTTTTTCGTCCTACATAAACTGTTTTGTTATTTTTCAGGCAAGCATAGCCAGGTAAAGAAACCAACTATCAGACACATAAATCTCTAACCTGACCAATACACACCCATTCCTTTTCACATTTTCTCATCTTCTAATCATCGTTCTAAACACTACTCAGTGCTGTTTTTGCAGAAGCCATAAAACTATACTGGATCCAGGAGTCATTCATGTGTCATGTTGTTATTGCCACTATTAAACGCTTTCCTGTCTGCTTGCTTAGACTGTGACTGTCTAAAAAAAAATGGTTTTCTTGCAGAGGGACAGACTGTAAGGATTATGAGCAATGTCTAAGTGCAATATCACAGTAATTATCAGATTACCAGACAGCAAACAAGGTGTTTGCAAGTATACAAATGACCATATTTCCTGAAAGGATAAACATGTGAAGTGCTACATGCATATGTGTACATTTTTCATGTGACTCATGATTATATTTACATGCGAATGGTCATCTAACTCACTGTTCACAAAGCTGTCTGTGAAATTACTAAAGATTCAAGCACAATGACTGTAGAAGTACTTTGTAAGGGTTAGTCAATAGAAACTGGCTATCGACATGGCGGACACATTCGTTCAGTTATCGTTGCTGTAGTAACTCATTCACAAGGAATAATAAACAAATTAAGAGTATTTATTTAACACATATTGAAGGAGTCTTGACTCTGCATTTTGTAACAGTTAGCAAGTTTTCCACCTTGGGACGTTTTCAGGACAGAAGACTTTGCACTTTTTTTGTCTTATTGACTTTGAGAGAGACAAAAGATACAATGTTAAGGAAGCATCTGTTTAGAGTCGAAACTAATTCATCAACTATAAATAGATCTATAGTAAGTATGACGTTAATTAATAAATCTTGCAAATTGTGGTATAAGAGGAATAAAACACATCAGAACGTGTTATAGGAAAATAATCAACTACATGGTGGTAACAGTGACTTAGCTTCACTGATGTTCGTCATTGATTATTTTATTGCAGCCAGTACAGAAGCTAAATGGCACTTTATATTTACAAATGTCTCACATCAAAATCAAAACATGCCACTTAAAGACATGATCAGATGTAACTACTTGGTGAATGTTACTTTAAGTAAATGTGGTACTCCTAATTATAAATTGATCTTTTGCTAAATCTAATTAATATTAAATATACATTAATAAACTACTATAATAAACAAACTATAATGATTTGATGATATGATATTGCTTTCATTACATGATATTTTGTTAAAAATGTTCTATAACCTTAATAATGCACCAGAAAGGATTCCTCTGTTGTTAAAAGTCATTGAACATTTTTGGTATTATGTAGCATGGTTTCTCAAAAATATTTTATATTATAATATTGTTATGTCATTATTTAAATGCACACAATAATATTTGGGCTCAGCATTGGAGCCATAGTGTTTTTTTCTCTGCTGAACAATCCACACACAGAACATATTTCTGTTTAGTTTCAAATTCATTTTAAATTAAGTCTAGGCCTACTTGTATACTAATGATTATGGAAAGTCAATTAAAAAATATAATTCATATGAAAATACAATAATAAAAGAACATGAGGAACCCTCGGCCAAATTTTTTCAGACCCACTGGGGTTCCCTATATTGAGAACCATCGGGTAGATTGTGGCTAGATCAGGTAGAAAAAAAAAAGTTATACTCCTAATCCTATCAAACAGTTGCAGCCAAAGTTCTATTAGTACAGGAAACTTACAGATGAACGTTATAGACAAATGTTCCTCCAAATACCACAAGGAGGCAGTATGAGCTCATGTTTTAGTGTTTCTTGTATAACAGGATTACATAATGAAAAACAAGAAGTCCAAGTTTTATGGCATGTCCAGTGAGACTTTATTTCCTAGAAAATGTATACATATATTTTCTTAAGCACACTTTATTTTAATATATTTACATGATAATCCTTATCCAGAGTGACTTACAGAAGTGCTCTGTAGGCGACTTTAAAAAAATCCTCATGCTAGTGCACCTAGCTGAGAGAAGCTTAGAGAAATCTTTAGTCTTCATTTGAAGAATTTTCTTGTTAAGACATTAAGGAAGAAATCCATTAGAAGTTCCTCTAGGTGGCAGTGCAGAGAAAACTCTCGATGGATGTCTTTCTTGTGTCTTGAGGAACGGCAGGTCGAGCTGTGGTAGTGGCTCAAAGGGAACGAACTTGATGAAAGCATTTTAGATACACTGTATTTGATATTACAGTGTTTCTGCTTGACATTACTGTTCGCACATAGTCATGCTTTTCACTATTACAAGTGGGCTCATGTGCGACATTTGTGTGCTTGTCTGTCTGATAAAAAGTGGTTTTCTCTGGGGAAGGGAAAGACAGTAAGGATTATGAGCAATGTCTACATGCAAAGGCACAGTAATTATCAGATTAAAAGTAACAAGGTGTTTGTATCCATATGGCCATGTTTCCTGATTGGCTTAAGTATACAGATCATGTGTGTGAAGGCTTGGGAAAACAGTTCACATGGGGAAATTTTGACATCTTTGGCACATTCAAAAAAATTAAACAACAACAACAACAACAACAAAAAAGTGGAGCTACCCTTGCGCTATGCATATTATGGAGGAGTGACGTACGTGCATTTGACTACTGAATCATTCTAAAGCAACTGCAGTCAGCCGTTGTGTATAACAGTGTCTGTAATGAGTAAATGTTAACATAAGTTTGACTAGAAGCTAAGAAGGATTTGTTTTATTCTGTGAAATACTGCTGATGTTGAACAGTGGTCATGCTTTCTTCTATTTATGAGTGTTATGTGCATGCATATCACATTTGGCAAATCAGTTAGAAGGAAAAGCCAAGGATTAAGAAAAACAAATAAGCCACATTTGGGTCATTGCTAATGCTGCTTATTATAATGTAATTTAGTTTGGGATTTTAACATAATTGAAAGTGAATCAAATTAGAAAATAAGATATCTTTCTGATTTTCTAGAATTAAAAGTGCTCCTTGACCTCTGACCTAAAATTAAAATGTGTGAGTTATAACCACTAATTCAAATCACGTAAAAAGGCCCAAAGCTTTAACCGAACTGCTTGAGCCCTCTTTGGTCAATCATGTTTTTGACTCAGTCTTTGGGAACCCATTGAAGCTCAGATCAATCCGATTACTGAAGGTCTTTCCTCTTGAGAAGGTTGAGCAGAAACAATAGCAGTCCTGTACTGAGAGAGAACCATGAAGAAACGGCTTAGTGGTTTTCTAAAAGTAATTAACATTTTAATGAAGGTGTTAATGGAGACCTCCTTAACTGAGAGTCCCCGACTTTTCATCCAAGTAAAGTTTAAATAAATAAATAAATAAACTGGCAGATACTATTGTAAAATTCAGTATTTCCACTTCCTGCATATGTGAAGGGTAAAAGTACTATTTCATGCTTTGCACACTTTGTTACACTTTCTGTAGTCAGTTACATCAATTACAAAATAGTTCAATTAAATTTTTGGTGCTCTATAATGGACACCCCAAAACAGGGTGAATTACTGATCTATGCTCAGTTTTCCCAGAATAGGCTCTGAAATTACCATTCAATGACCAGGAGAAAACAGTTAATGATGAATGAATAAAAAAACTGGTCTGAAAACACACTGATTAACTGTGATGCTTCTATCAGACCAGATTAAATAGTTTTCACTCAGCTGAATAAAGCAGATTAAAAAAAAGATTTAAGAAATATATCTAGGAAAAAACCCTGATTCTGTACACAAACCATATCTGAACAATGCACCATACAGTTGGACAAACTATCATTTTTTTATTTTTGACCTTTAAAGAAATGATCCACATTGATAGACTACACCTTTCTACTTATTCAAGTACCTCTAGTTTAATTGAAATGCAATTTAATCTTTATTATTACCTACTGTATTAGTTAAAATGTATTAAAAACACTGATGCTTCTAATAAAATGTAGACTTTGTCAGCCAGTATGATGTGGTTGAATAATTTACTTTTTATAGCATATGATTCAATTTTGAATTATTTATAAAGTATGGTTAGATCATGCATGGTTAATCTGATAGTAGGAGTAATACAGGCAATAAAGAACATTTTGAAGAACATTTTAAAGTATTGCTATATTTTTGGGTAAATATAGGATAAAAAATTAAATTGAAAAATCAAATGTACTCAGACATAGAATTTTATAATGTATACATATATACTGTATATATATGTATCCAGCAGCAGCTTGGCTATCCAGATTTTACTCTGCCTCTATGTGTTTCCATTTATGGTTGACCCTATTAACACAAAGTTAATGAATTTCAGAAATGGATCTGCTATCACCTTAACTTTATGTTTATATCATGCAATACAATCTGACTAATAGATCCGATAACATCCATCCATCCATTCATTATCTAAATCGCTTATCCAGTGAGGGGTCACTGGGAAGCTGCAGCCTATCCCAGTTTACTTCGGGCGAGAGGTGTGGTACACCCTGGGCAGGTCACTAATCTATCGCAAGGCTAACACTGAGCCAAACAATCCTTCACACTCACATCCACATCTATGGGCAATTTAGAGTAGCCAGTTGACCTAATTTGCATGTCACAGCATATCCACTACAGGCAGGACTATACCACTGATTTTTAAGCCCCTATCATCAGGTAATAATGTTTCCCAAATGAAAACTATAGCTCAGCATTTGAAAGCATTTATGACTGTGTGAACCCAACCTACGCCTTTGCCATTTTGTTCCCAGACTCTTCAGAGGTTGTTACTTTCCACAGAGATTATAAAGCACATGAAAGCTGGAATGTTGTGATTTACTAAAGGCTATTACGCACCAGAACTATCATTCTTCCATTCAACTACACGTTAGCAGTGCTCTCTTTACAGGTGTTTCCACTACAGGACATAAATCACTGAAGGAGGGTGATTATTAATTTTTGCATCTTACACAGGTCTTTTCTCACAACAGGATTAGTTGCTGTTTTGAGGGTAACACTTGGTGAATTGCACCAGTTTTTATATGAGCAAGTTGTTCTATAATGCATATATGGCTCATTTTATAATGTAAAATAAATGCTTTACATTTCTTCAACTAAATTTGTACCAGGTGCACCAAATCAATGCAAATTCACATGGAAAAGACTAATGATTGATGTTATAGGCAGAAATGATGGTATCATTTAGGGGAGGAGTCTTTATTAATTGCTGATAGAAAGATAATCCCAAAATACTTGCACCCACACTGGTACTCCATGGACTGGGTTCCACACCCCTGGTTTAGAGCATTTTCTTTTGACTTCAGTCATATGTAATCCAAGAAAAATGTTATTTAGCCTACATTAAAATGCTATCATAATTTGGTTGTTCTTATGAATTGTAACAAGCAAAATAATGTTGTGTATATATCTTAATCACTAATGTGATCATCAGTATTGATTGTATTTCCCTGATGATGTAGATAGATTCAAATTCCACCAAATGAGTGACTACTATTGGTGTTTTTGGTTGTTGGAGCTGTATTTAAGCCTCCTAAATGTATTAGGACATAGACAGACCCTTGGGCATATGACACACATTTACAACCCCCCCCAACTACGCACAGCCACGCATTATCTCTGAGTTTATCATCACCAACTTGGGTCTCGAGATCCCAGCCTACCTCTGTTTATTTGTAATGTTGACCATGTAATCACAGATGTAGATGGACTTTTTACACATAGGAAGTGGAAAAATACACTCAGTGGAGCCACCACAACAATATTTGCTTTATGATTACGCACTGAAATGCAATCCTGGCCAGAACATCTGATAACACAGTGTGTGCATGTTTAAATAAATCCTCTTAGAAAATTTTCTTTAATGTAAACAAACATTCTCTCATTCTATGTGTGGTAAAGAGATGAGACCAAATGACCTCCTTCAATTCTTTCAAATGGTGATACTAAGATGTCAAATGAGGTTCTGTTTGAGCTTGCAAGCCATCTGGAAATACTGCAATTTGTGTCTTGTGTTTGGATCAATTTACCTTTGAAAACTTCAAAGGCTGGGTCAGGATCTTAGAGGGACCTGGTCTGCAACTGGAGTCTTGGAGGGTCTGCACATGGGAACATCTGAACCTGAGGAGTTTGCTCAAGGTCTGTAGCTGGAACTTAAAAAAATCTGGACTAGGATGGTATAATGTGAGTCTTGTAAGATCCACCTTGCTCTGATTCTGAATCTGGTACTGATTCTGGTCTTGTTCTGATTTGAATCTAGTCTGGATCTGGGCAGTCTGGTCTGATTCTGGTTTGGGGTTTGGGTTAAGCCTGGATCTTGAGAGGTGTGGTCTGGTTTGGGTCTTGGGTTTGAGATCTTGGTTTAGGTCTTAATGGGTCTGTTAGAGATTGTAGCCTCGAAGGCTGTGGTGTTGGTTTGGGCTTTGGGGAACCAGGATTTGGTCTTGGTATTTTTAGCTGATAAAGAACACAAGATTAACAAATATCATGTGCAGCAGAATTGCTACAGTCACTGTACCATTCTCCTTAATGTTTACCCATAAATCTACATTCCTAGCATCACCTATGGTCATTAAATGAAGATAGTGATCCACAGGATATGGATGCAACTCCAAGTGATGGAAATTATGTTCTTCTGCAGGGTTGCTTGGTTTACTCCTTGTGATAAATTGAGGAGATTCAATTCAGGGGAATTGCCCCTCTGCCCCTCCAAATTGATAGGAGCCAGTGAGGTAGTTTGGTCACCTTACAGATATGCCCCTTGGTTGACACACACTAGAGCTACATGAGGGATGTAGACCCACTAAAGATGGGGGATTAACCCACTGTGACTGAATCTCACAGTTGGCTTGGGAACGTCTAGGGATTCCCCAGGAGGAGCTGGAATCTGCGGCTGGGGATACAGCTGTCTGGACTGACCTTCTGTTTTAGACAATAACAACCATATGGTGAATGGTGAGTGGAGTCTCTGTACATACAGTATATATGGGATAGCTACACCAGCAGCCTACATGTTCCATGTGTGTGGTGATCCTTTGAACCCAAGACCCTTTATTTCTTTTGCTGTTAAGTATGTTTAAATGAATAATGTCTGATTGAAAAAACAAAAAAGAAAACTTGGCCTCTAGGTTTCTCCTAGTCTTTGTGTGATGTATATAGTATAATAAACACAGTTAAGGTGGAAACTAACCTTTTCGCTTCTCATTTATACAAATAGTGACCCTGTAGGGTTGGCTGGTGCTATTTTGTACTTCGTATATCTCAAGAACATCAAAAAATACCACCGGAAATTTGATAACATGCTGTGACTTCATCAGTGATGGGATGGAATTTGTTGATGTTGGAGAAACACAGAGATATTTAAAAATTCATGACCCATCAACCTTCTACTTATCTATAACCCCAAAAATGCTTTCTTGTATGAGATGGCACACATCAGCTCGGGAGGCAAAAGTTGATCAAGGAAATGATCATCAAGGGAAAAAAAATATTGGTAGCTCAAATGTAAGCTTTTTTTAAATATATATATTTAACACTATATTTAACAAATACTACAACCTAAATGACCATCTTTGGTCTATCTCTATTTAAACCTAGGCCAGAGTTGTCCTTAGAAGCCATTTTGATACTTTCCAATTGATATGAATGCCACAATTGCACTGGCTTCTCTGTGAACCATGAGACACATCAACACACACTCAGAGAAGACAAAACAAGACATAAAAGTGCAAACACAAAACATCTGCACAGGAAACAGGCAAAGGACTGGAATAAGCAGGACACAGCAGAAAAATGAATACATGTTGTTTTCCAGGACTCACTCAAGCCATGGGTGGGTGAGTGCATTTCTTACACTGAACTTTCTAACAAAAAGCTATTTCTTCCTTCCATCTTCATTTGGCAATTCCAGCACCATTTACACCATCAGTCTCCACTATTAAAAGTTTTATTCTGCTGGGTTAGATGGGTATTTTATTTAAAGCTTACAGTATCATTCTTTCATTCACTAACCTTCATTAAATGCTTTATCCTTGTCAGGGTTGTGGTGGGTCCCTGGAGCACTGGACATGAGGTTGGAGAATTCACCACGGATGGGAGAATAGAAAAGAATACACCGTGGAGTTTCTCTAGGCAGATCAATTTCTCATCATTTGAGTACATTGTATCACCTTTGCATCTACAAGCTGTGAACTAAAACAAAGCAAATATCTTGATGTGTGCAGTATGGGGCTGACTGGTTTTTTGTATTTTAAAGACCGCACCATCAGTTGTGTAATGAATGAAAACAGTGCGCAATGGGAAAGAAGCTAACTGTGAGAACAGCAACTAAAATTCTAAGAAGCATCACTGTGTGCTTTTTTCTGAATTTATTAAAATCATAAAATGCATAGCTCACATTTTTTTCACAGTTTGCCTTTAACATCTCATAAAATGAATGGGTTATATTTATACTATGTGTTTAATACTCTTGGTTTTAACAACAAACAACAAAAATGCGACTAGTAGCATAAAATACTGGAGTACTTAACAAATGTTATTTTTCTGCTTTATTACATCCACATAAGAGAATGCTATATAAAAATTTAATAAAAATGAAACCCTACTAGTGACCTAGGGACCATTTTTTATTTATTTATTTATTTATTTATTTTTATTGCCCTATATTTTGTTCAGTGACATATATTTCAATGAATATGGATACATATTTTAGTTGTGGATATATTTCACCTGAAGTCTTCAAATTCTGTATGTGTGTGTGTGTGTGTGTGTGTGTGTGTGTGTGTGTGTGTGTGTGTGTGTGTGTGTGTGTGTGTGTGT
>JAQQZR010000023.1:4825282-4846426 GCA_030068235.1 Notoglanidium macrostoma | reverse complement strand
ATAGAGTTTATATATATATATATATATATATATATATATATATATATATATAATTTTTTTACAGTTTCACCTTTACTTACATCAAACACATAATATTACAGTAGACAGCCTACATTTAAAATACTTTACATTCACGTTTCATTATAAAGAATCTGATAATACAAGATTAGATATATAACAAAAGAATATATTTATATATATAGGAATATATTTATTAATTAATATATCTAGACACCACAACCGTGGCTTGATCCCAACCAGTTACCATGTTTACAGTGTAATGAATATATCTGAATGCATTTCCACTCTAATAAATATAGAAAATACAAGAAGAATTTTGGCACTTCCAACACTTTTTGTTTCTTTTAAGTGAATTACAAAGAAGTAGTTGTTTTTTTCTTCTTCTTAAACCATGGATGCAACACAAATTTGACCTGAGAAAAATTCTCAACAAATCAGTAACCCCAAAGCATGCACGCATACACACACACACACTTTATAATCAGGGAATCAGGGAACTATTATGATATTGGCATGACAGTTGTACTTGAGTAGCACATGAAATAGAACTCTGTATACATTTACATTTATGGCATTTAGCAGATGCTCTTGTCCAGAGTGACTTACATTTATCTCATTTAGACAGCTAAGCAGTTGAGGGTTAAGGGCCTTGCTCAAGGGCCCAGCAGCCGCAGCTTGGTGATGCTGGGATTTGAACTCACAACCTTCAGTAGTCCAAAGTCTCAACCACTGAGCTATCACTTCCCTCTGCAATCTTTTCAAGCACAAAACAAAGCAAAACTCTGTTTTTTTGTAACACGTAACAGTTTAAGTCTCTCTTTTTGCTCGCTTTAGAAATAATTGCTTATAAATCCTAACCTAAATAATCCATGTTTTATTGGGTGGGATATTTGATGGTCTACTCATTAATCTCCCAGTCAATAACAGGCTTTAATAAGGCTATAACCACTTTAATAGAACATAGTGAAGTGAGATTTGCTTTTAAATGGTACAACTTTAAACTGCATATAATCTAGTTGGCACCAGCTCCATTTTGTGTACATCCTACATTTGTAAAAGATAACAATATTGAACATGAGCTTTAGAATAGTATTGAACATGAGTAATATTGAATATGACGAGATTTTAAAAAATAATAATAAATAAATAAAAATCTTTTGGCATAGTGCAAATTTAAGGATAAATATCCTTTATTATATATCGAATGGCCTAAAATTGTGCATTATATAATATTAACTAACATTTTGCCATATAACTCAATGTTTGAAGTACTTTTATTATAATCTTTGCAATAAAAAAAAAGTGTTGTGTCCTTTTAGGGAATATATTCTATTTAGTTAAACCCTAAAAATAATATGTATCCTTGGCATTGCATCTGTAAAGGTTCCTAATAATTTTAATGGTTTGGACTAATTTAAATGGATTATAAATGTCAGTAAGTGACCAGTATATTCTTGATAAGGCACTGACACAGTGGTGTGTGTCTACAAAGCAAAATAGTGTCAGGTTACACTTGCGAGAACAGTTTTACTGCTGCCATGGGACACAGAGGAATGTGTAAGACCCTTATGCCATTAATGCCTAACATTAGCTGGGAAATGTGTCTGCCCCAAATTAGTGGCTAAATTGGGAAGAAAATACTATAGAGGCGAAAACTGTGTGTTAGGTACTGTTCATGCCCTCATACACACATGCTCATACACACACACCACCCACACAGACATAGAGATAATATAAGTGACGTTGACTTGGTGTATTTTTATCTTTGGAACCACTAAACATTCTGCAGATTGAGATGACATATAAAAAAATAATTAATACAATTAATTAAAAAAGGTCATAAATAATAAAAATATTTGAGGTTTTGGAGGTGTAATGTTTAAAAAAATCATTATAATAAAAAAAGGAAAATACAGACATTTTTCTCTGCCGACGAGAAAAAGAGACCCACAGGACAGAAGCTCAGGACAGAAGAGTTGTGCAGACAATAGGGTACATGGTTGAGACACACAGAAGTCATCGCTTCGTTTTGTCCATTTCACTGAAGGCAGGTTTCTCTCACACATGGCACATCAGCTGCCTGGGATTTTCGATGGCATTCCAGTGCCAGTGGCCACATCAGATGGCAAGCCAGTGTTTGAGCTGTGAAAGTAGGTGTAGAATAAGACTTCAGTGAGATGCTGACCAAATCTGGGATTATTAAACAGCAGTTAATTATCATGCGAGACTCACTGGTATAGAATATTAGTCTTCGAATTTAATTGTGTACACAGAAAAGCTGGATTTTTCACAAGTTTAATTTATCATTCAGGTTTTTTTTTTATCGTAAAGTACAATATACAGTAATCACTATATAACTACAGGGAAATTATTAAGAAAAGTACAGTATGTATGTAGTATGTTGAGCAATGTTCAATTAGTCTGAACCTTACTGATGTTTAAGAGTTTATGGGTTTAATCTCATCTATCCATCTATCCATCTATCTATCTATCTATCTATCTATCTATCTATCGCAGCATGTTAGGTTTGTCAACTAACCTTTTTAAAGCTATAGTTACCAGTGCAAAACCTTAGGAGATAATTCCTACAGCATTGGTCTTAAAGCTGACTAAAGAGTCTGTGCTAGGAAGGGGCCAGAGTCATGCTAAAACAAGAACTCGGATATTAAAATCTGTGAACACCAGAAAACTCATTTCAGATGCACATGCTTAATAGATGAATACATGCGAAAGGAATGGGCAGTATATTCCCGTTTCCCTTGGCTCTGTGTTTTGCTTTGCTTGCAATCTCATCAGTAATGAACACTGCTAGCTATGGTGACTGGATGGGATATATCGAATTGAAGGGCCATATTGCTGTTAACAATCCTTGTATATTTAACAATCTCCATGTGTGGAGAGTGCATAATATATAGAGGCTAAGACATGGTGTCTCTTTTGTATTGTGGTTTCTTGATCAAAATTGATGTAGCTGAAATGTAAATCTATCCATTTTCTACACCGCGTATCCATTCCGGGTTGCAGCAGGATGGGGGAGCAAATCCCAGCTGAATTCAGGCAAAAGGCGGGGTACACCCTGCAGAGGTCGCCAATCTATCGCAGGGCTAACACAGAGACGGACAGCCGTTCTCGCTCACATTCACACCTGAGGGCAATTTAGAGCAGTCAGTTGCTGTAGTCTGCATGTCTTTGGACTGTGGGAGAAAACCGGAGTACCCGGAGATAACCCACAGAGGCATGCAAAGTCCACACAGAAAGGCCCCAGTTGACTCAGGGATAGAACACAGAAGGCTGTGAAATGACAAACCTGTTTTTTTTTGTGTGTGTGTTTTTTTTATTTTGCTTGCCATATAAGCACTGATGTTGATTCTCTCTGGTTGTTTTGTGTTCTAGTAGTCTTGCCTTTTTTCTGGTTAAAGATCATAAATAGAGATTCAGCTTAAAAAAAAAAAGAGAAAGAAAAACTTACCTTGAACTGCCTGATATTTCCCTCTGCCACCAGGTGATGTTCATGCTCTGGTGTAATACAGTATGCTATCCTCTGTAATGGAAATCAATGAACATTATTTATATGAGCTAGATATTCGGATTGGACTGGAAGCAACTGAAATAGGAAAGGAAGAGGAGTAAATATAGGACATAGCACAAAAACAATCAATAGGAGAAAAGAGCAGAGATTGTAACATGAACAATCAAAGAAAATTGTGCTTTTGATAGCATATAAGAATACAGGGTGTACAGTGTAGAATAAGTGTGGGAAGCTGGCAATATTACAGCAATGCTAACCTGCTTGAAGGTGCCTGGCAAACTGATGAACTTGTAGATGGCATAGAGTGGTACAAAGACTATAGAAGAAAGGGCAATGCCCCAGCCCAACAAGGTAGCCCAGCTAGGAAAGACATAGCCTTCGTATACCACGTTGGTGTCAGTGACAATGCTGGCAATCACCACAACCTACAAAAACAAGACCATGCTATGAGAGTGTCATCCAGTCATCCAGGGAGTGAGCTGAGACATTAATAATATTGTTATTGCTCCTATTATGTTTTCCTGCATCTTCCTGTGCTCATTTCAAAAAGAATATCACATCCATGAATATCAGCAGCATGTGCGTGTTGATGTGAAATATTATATTACTACCTTCATGGCTTGTAAGGGCCTTACAGATTCTTTATTCTATATTACAGGTGTCATACACAACCAATTTTGTTCATTTGCTCTTTCTTAAAGTTTACAGAGTTGTTCGCGACAAAGGAAAGAATCTTGGCTTCATCCAGGTGAAATAATGTTTTACTCCGACATGGTCATGTGCTTCTAATAATCTTGTTTATGGCCGCATCTGCGTTTGATAAATATGTGTTAGCTCCAGAAAGAGACCCTGAACTGAGAGATATCTCTTCAGGATTGGATGTGATGTATTATCCTTTCTTGTTCTGTATGAATTTGCTCAAATAAAGAACGTAGTGCAATCTAATCCCTATCACTAAACCCATTACAAGGCACCAAGATCATTAATGCTGACTAGACTGTGATAATTGCACTAATTCAATTTAGTTTTGCTTCACAAAAGGTCGGAGCCTCTTTATACAGTCCTGGGCTCATGCTGCATTGAGCAAGCCAATTGAAAGGGAAAAAATGCTCTTGAAATACGATCAGGAACAAGCATTGAAGGGAACAAAAGCTCAGAAGGGGCACATCTTTCTCTGTGCACTAGATATTTCCACAACATGATTAAGTGTGATTAAGCAAGTCAAAAGTCATAGTAGATGGTTGCAAAATTCAAATGTGTCATTTTAATCCACATTTTCTTTTAACATGATTTAATATGGTATGTAATGCTACACTACAAACAGCATTATAAAGCAAATGGAGACTTTATAATCATGATTATTATGTTAAAATGTGACAATTGAACCAGCTACTCTAAGTTGGCCATAGGTGTGAATGTGAGTGTGAATGGCGGTTTGTCTCTGTGTTAGCCCAGCGACAGATTGGTGACCTGCCCAGGATGTACCTCGCCTCTTACCGAAAGACAGCTAGGATTGGCTCCAGCTTCGCTGGAACCTTTAGCAGTATAGATGATGAATGGATAGATGGATGGATATATGTGAAAATTGAGCAGTCAAAAATAACAGTGCTCATTGCTTTCTTTACACTCACACTCATTGGATTCATTACTTTAATACAGAGGAAATGGTGATAAATTTTAGTAAATTTTTTTTTTTATATTAAGGAATTTAGTTAAAAATGTGGATAAAATTGGTTGAGCAATTCCATAATTCAGTTGACCAGACCAAACATAGTTCAAATAGCAGAAAAGTTGGGTATTGAAGAAAAAGTCTGGCTAATAGGAAGCACTCTGTTAAAGCACTATTTAGATATGGCATGATTACATTTGGTTTGAAAAATAGCCATCGTAAATGGTGTTAGTTATCTCATCTTTCAGTGAGGGTGTTTCTATGTTAGTGTATAAATATGAGCCTATTTTTCCAACATCATTATTGTCAGTCCTCACCAGCAGAAAAATGGGACTGACAAACTTCCAGCAAAGCCTCCAGTAGAGCCCTGGCTTGAAGCCCAACATCCGTTCAATATCTTCACTGAATCTGTCCACCCCTGAGACACACACACACACACACACACACACACACACACACACACACACACACACACACACACACACAGTAAGGGAATACACTGATTCACCTTATAAGCCAGCATCTACACTCTCAGCTTGACCTGAAATCTGACCTTATATATTATGCAGGAAAATTGCAATAACAGGAAAGGTGCGACAATCAAGGCTGAGGAGGCAAAAGTCTGGACGACATGTCTGTCAGTGACATTGTGACAAATGTAAGTAATGCTGTCAAATGTCAGACAAACATATTAATTAACTCTTTTATCCTTGTAACTCTTGTAGGCCCTGTTACATTCTGAAATCAATGCAGTGCAAGAAATTTAACATAACTTATTAGAGTAGAAAAAAATGTAACCTTACATTAGGTCCTTGTTATGGTTTGGATTCTTAAATGCATTTCTTTCACTTGTATATAAAGTGTATATATATAAAATACAGAATCATGGTATTAATTGATCATGTAAAAAACACAAGCTGGTATGAGTAGTAGTAATATTAGTTCTTTGTACAATAGTTTCTTTGGAAATTCTTTTAAAATATGTATAACAAAAACACAAAAGGAAAACAAGGTAAAATTTTCTTTCTTAGAAACATTTTTGAGAACAATTTTTCAATATTATCTCAATGGACCTTATTTATCAAGCTGGAAATGAATATGTACATTGTTCAAATGAGTGTTTACACAAGAAATTTGGTAATTCATGAAAATATAAATTCTGAAACATGACTGTCTTCTACTCCTACTCCTGAGTGTGTCCAAATCACTAGCTGGGCATCACTACCTGCCGATGAACAAGTGATCAACATACTCACATGAGTATGAAGAAAATCAGCCTTTCTGAAACTTTAAATTTGTAAACTTTTAGTTTAGTTTGGCTTATGCAACATTTACACAGACCTTTACTGAAAGATTGGTAATTGAGACCCATTGACATTATTTATGATGCTGTTGCTATAAGGGAAAAAAGAAAGTGTCTGAATTAACAAAAAAAAAAAAAGTTGGGGAAAGGAGGCAATAAAATCTAACTAGCATGTTACTGTGCAGTGCTACTTAGCTAAAAATATTTCTTTAACCTGCTTTGAGACAATGTCCATTGTTAAAAGCACAATACAAATAAAACTGAATTGAATTGAAAGAATAGTTCTGGTCAGCGATGTAATGTTCTTTCATGTGTGATAGCCACCATGTATGATAATATAATATATAATGTCCTTTAGTCTGTAACATTTTGCTGTTTGACCTGACTGGCCTGAATCACCTACCATAAAACCAGGACACTCCTATGGCCTCCACAAGAACTCCAAACAGAATGGACGTCCCTGCAGCATAGTGGTCCAACAGCGTGAAGACATAGATCCCTCCCTATGGACAATGACATCCAGAATGGAAAAAAGAGCCCATTATAAAAACTTTTCAAACAATTAAAACACTTTTTTGGACCCCAGATAAACTATCACATGTTTATATGATTCATGCAGTAACTTCCTGACCTGGCCCTCATTTTATCTGATAAATGTTTAATCATTCAAGTCAATCATTTCCTGTAATTTCATAATGATTATTGACCACATGCACAAAAAGGCATGTGTGCTGGAATGCAATGGTTCTCTGTATCTGACAGCTTTCAGGTCAAATGGCAGTTATCCTAAGAATTTATGAGAAAAGAGGGTTTTATTTATGCATACATCTTCTGTATTTATTATCCTTCTTTTTGAACAAGGCATGACATAACTAAGTAAGGAATGCATGTCAAGCTGAGAACACTGCAGTAATATTTGTAGAAATTCAGACAGGATTGTGGATGTTGTCAGTATCAAATTATAACTTTTTTCTTTATGTATATAATCTCATGTGAACTGCTCATTTACAGTGCCTCAAAAGTTCCTTTTATCTCTTTTCCACAATCATGAGATGATTCATACTTTTGTAATGCACAGTAAGGCAACCAGGAAGGTCCCAAATGCAGTGATGAAGGTGAACAATTTCCTGTTTCTCCTTAGGATCTTGAAGTCATCTGTGAGTCCAGTGATGACAGCTTCCATGCCACCCATCTGAACAGAAAGGACACAGTGTATGGGTATGGGGAGGGTTACATTTCAGTGTGTTTTTTGTGTGATGTGTTTACTTTGCTAATCTGTTGACAGTTTTTGTTTCAGTTTTATCAGGATTTCCATTATGCTTTCCTGTGAACAAGATTTTTTCCCAAGTTTGTTGGTGGCATGCTGGTGATAAAACAAGTGCTAGAATGTTGCCTACACCATGCTTTGTGCATTATTTTGTAAAATAGTTACATTATATATACAGTATTATCACAAAATATTATTTTTTAATTATTTACTCTTCAGTGCCTGTCAAACTTTCCTTTGCCACAGTGATTATATAAATCGAAATTTCTAAAGAGCAAATTGTATGCATCTAAAGGATATTTGGACTAAACATAATTGTTTCTTTGTCATACTTTGTCATACAAATAAAAAAACTTTGCAGCTATTGTTATTTGGAAGAGTCTTGGCACAGGGATATATGAACTTGAGAACAAATTTTGTAAAACCTTTTAGGACTCCACTCTTTCTGAATTATCCTGGTATGTTTGGTTATATTAACATAGTAGTTAGCATTAACAGTATATATAATACACATTTGCTGTATTAATTTGACTTAAGAAGATCCTCTCAGAAATCCTCAGGTTAGTTCATGGTAGCTCATTTTACATCATTTTATGACTTCCCGCTTTCTGAATTATCCTGTTAAGCTTGCTTATGCTAGCATACTAGTTAGCATTAACAGTAAACATGATACACATTTGCTGTTTTAATTTGACTTAAAAATCCTCTGAGAAATCCTGTCAGCTTAGGTCATGGCAGCTAGTTGGCTAAATTTTAGCAGTGAAGATCATTTACATTTATAAATATGAAGTAAAATCCTCTGGGAAATCCTGATAGGTTAGCTAGTGTTAGCTATATGGCTAGTTTTAGCAATGAAGATATGGAACATTTATGAGTCTTACTTCCAGCTAACTAATCTTAGCTAACAAATTAGTTCTAGTGATATAATAATAATAATTTTAATAATTTAAAATAATTTTAAATTTGGCTCATCCTCAAAGAAATCTGGTTATGATCCTGCTCATGATAGCTAGTTGGCTAATTAAAAAAAAGCTTGAGTATATAGTACATGAATGTTAATAACGTTCTTCTGTTTACTTCCATATATGGACACAAAAGACATGTCCACCCAGAAAACCCTATATTTGGACTTTTTGACATACGTACATTTCCATATATAGCATCAAAGTGAGCCAGTACATTGAAAAAGTGATGTTTGCTGATTTGTGATTAAGATTTTTTTGTTGTTGTTCCTCAGTAAGCTACTTACAGAGCTGTCAATGCCTAGGGTTAGAAGCATGATGAAGAAGAATATGGCAAAGAAAGTGGAGCCAGGGAGAGTGGAAATGGCCTCCGGGTAGATAATGAACACAAGCCCAGGTCCTGCATTCAAACACACATCAGAAACAGATGCAGGAACAACAATTTTTATTTATCAAGTACCAAGGAATAACAACACAATACACAAGAACAGCAAACACTTTATGGTTATAGTATACAATAAGCAATAATTATTAATAAACAAAATATTACAACTCAAGTAAACTCCAAAAATATTACTGTAAATATTCCACTCAGCAAACTGGTATTCACTGCATTCATAGATTTTGACTATGAGATTCTCTGTTGATTTGGACATGGTTCTTATCTAGCATTGTTTTATAATTCATTTTATAAGTTATATAATTATGGAATCAAGGCTGCCTCATGCAATAAAGTTAATATTAAAGCTGATTAATATAGATGTCTAGAGCTGATAAAGAGATGTGACATACACACCATCTGTGGCCACGTCCTTAATGCTGACTTTATGCTCATGGGCCATGTAGCCCAACACTGAGAAGATGGCAAACCCTGAGAAGAAACTGGTGATGCAGTTTATGGTGCTGGTCAGGATAGCATCCCTGCAAAAGCACAAAACACCACAGGTTTACATCAGTTCGGATTTACATTATGGCTGTCTTGATACATTCCTTTTATCATATTTATAAAATTTATAAAAGTGTTAGCACTGCATTTTTGTATTTATTTGGATAAATATTTCTTAAAGTCAGGGGTCCAAGCTCTGAAGGTGATTGTCTTTTTTTTCATAACTAGTGGAAGTCTCTATAACCATTCACATGGCTAGAAGGGCCTCCATTGCAGTTTTGTGCAAAATAGAAGCAAATTTGTTTTTAAAAAGTAGACAAAACACAATTTCTAATGCTATATGTTTCCATCGAGGGATGTTATGCAGTTAAATCTGGGTTTTCTCCTATTGCAACAGTCATTCCAAATAAACATGGAAATGGATCCCCAAGACCTGATAAATGTTGGCCTAGTGATTTTGATTCCATCCACCATCTCTTCATGTCATATAATGTAATTTAAATAAAAAAAAAATGTGTTTCCATTTCAATTTTGCAAAACATTGCTTTGTTACATGATCTGAAAAGCCACCTCATTTGATCATATAAACATTTTTGAGGGTTTTTTTTTTCCAGAAATTCACGTGTTTCCATTAGTTGTTTTTTTGTTCACAATTTCAATTTGCAAATTAAGCAAATTAATGGAAACCCATCTACTGATTTGATATCCTTGCCACCAGTTTTTGTCATTTAAAATCTATAGTGCCCCAAACAGGGTAAGGTTGGTATGGAATGGTTTGCTACAGGATTATCATTCCAATTTCCTATAATACTATAGCTGCTATGGAGTGGTGGCCCATTTGGGTGTATTTCTGAATTGCATCGAGTGTTCCGGGCATAAACTCCAGATCTACTGTGACCCTGGTGCTGGTAAAATGGTTACTGAAGATGAATGAATAATTCAATAGGTCAATCCTAGTCAAAAGGTTATAACTGCATTTAGATAGATTTTTTTTTTCAAATTTATTACACATAATAGTGTCTTGGATCACTTATACATTACTTGTAACTTGAAAATAGGTATTTCTATATTATAGTAGAAACTAGACTTGCAACTACTATCTATTATCACTGCAATGAGTCAATCTTTGTTATCACAAAGACATGGACTCTTTCACAGACTTTGTTGTCTCTTAAACAAAATAGTAAATCTAAATTGATATTTTTATTGGACCCATGTCTTGGCTCTGAGTGATATTTTGTAATTTAATCCAAAAGCGAGAGAGTCTTGCTTACATACTAGCAAGGAGCCAAGTTATTGTTCATCTAATGGGGGAAAATAAGGTTGTGTGAGATCTCATGATTAATTACCTCATCAAGCTATCATCAGGCCTGGTTATCATGAGCTTAGGCTGTTAACACCTACTTAACAAATGACTTCAGTGTTGTTGGACTGTGGTCCAGTGATCATTAGGCGTTGTATAAGAAATGTGGCCAAATTTGTAGCCTTTACTCATACACTACACTTACAGCATAAGTGAAAAGAGCATGTACCTGACCAGCTTATTAAGCAGTAAAATATAAGCGATATAAGCAATAACTCCTAAGCCAAGCGATAAATCAGGAGTTACTGCTTATGATCATATACAACTGATTAGTTGTATAATCTGCAATTTGGATTAAAAAGCTTCTGCAGGGACTTTGGAGTGGTGCAACAGAAAAACGTTTGCTCTATTGTGAGTTCAAATCCCATGATGCCACAGTTATCCATGGCCAGGAGTCCAAGGGAGCAAAACTGGCCATGCTGTCTGGGTGGGAGGCAGGCTTTACTCTCTTCCCTGTCAATCACAATGACAGTAACCAATCCTGGGCATCTGTGAGCTCATGTATGCAGAACCTGACAGTTAGTTCTTCTGAAAAAACAGACTATGCCATTACATGAGCAGTCGTTTGAAAATATGCAGTGGCTTCACATATGTCAGAAGAAAACATGTGCTAGTCCTAACCGTCTCCACTTGTGATAAAGCAGAGCTAGGTATTGGGAACTGGCAAATGACCAAATTGGGAGAAAATGGAGTAAAAGTCCACTCCAAGAAGGCATCAGATTTTGCATCAGTATCTCTCTTGATACTGTGTGTGAAACCAGTGGTTTTACGCATTTTATAGGTATATTTTCATTTGATTTCATTGATTTGCAAGAAAATGTATGACTGCTAATCCCCTAACTGTACTTGCTACGATATTTGTTGATCATTTTAGTTGGAAAAGGAATTTAATTTCAGAAATAACATTATATAAATTCATATAAATGAAACTGAAAGAATGGTACAAATGTTAATACTAGATTTAGGAATGAAGATTTAATTCTTACGAATGTATTTCTCCTTGTGCTATTAATTTCCTTGAATATGATTATTTAATGTTGCTTGATGAAGTTTGTAATGTAGAAACAGTATTGTTCCTCAATTCCTAATATTTCTTTATATTAAAAAGGTTTTACTGAGGCACATGCACCTAGCAGCAACACACAAACTCTTATCAGTAAGGCATAAGGCTCCTTCTATCTGACATGTCCTCTGGACAGTGACACAAAGCAGAGTTGACATTGGCCTGGTAAGAGCATAAATTTGACACTGGCTACAGCTCTTATTCAATTAAGCAACAGCCCCAAGCATAAAGATGGAGATAGCCATCCTTTACCTGGAGCGCTGTCTGTTAAATTACATAGAAAAATGGGAGTGAAATGCACAGAGCTGCAGTGTCCATGCTATAGTGCTGTTGAGGGAGGCTGTGATATCCAAACCCAACAGATCACATCAGTGACTGTGTCTTACCTATAGCAGTTGTTGTCAAATTTATTGTAGCTGGCAAAGGCGATAAGCACACCGAAACCAGCCCCCAGAGAATAGAAAATCTGAGTGGCAGCTTCAATCCAAACCTGCAACATACACAAGACAACAATACATACAGAGGACAACACAAAATACATATAGATACTTGAATATGAACTTGATAACAGTGCAAATGACAATATTGTACATCGATCAGTAGATTATAGTCAGTCCGAAGGAAATTACATAATGTTATGAGGATTTGCAATAATGTTAATAGATGTAAATAATATTCTAAATGATAATATATTAAATTGATCAGATGATACTTAGATTCAAGTTCATTTAAACTGATGTTATTCAGAGACTCACTTGAGGTTTTTTGAGCATACTGAGGTCAATGTGGAGGTACGCACGGATTCCATCCATAGCACCAGGAAGTGTGATGCCTCGACACAGCAGCACCAGAAGTACAATGTAGGGCATGGTGGCAGTGATATACACCACCTACACACAATAAATAAAGATTTCCAATAAATATAATTAAAATGTTAATTTAAAAAAATTTACAAAATGTTATCAAAAATGGTTTTATATTTATGGACTCCAACCAGTTTCATATCTTCTGAACAGTTTATAATATTCTTTCATGCATAATGAAAATCCTTTCATGCATAAATCATTATAAACCATATCCAGATTATTAGATGATTTCATTAATCAAAAATGGCATGCAAATTAAAATTTTTTTTTAAAAATGACTCAATAAAAAAGTTACTGAAGTAAAAGTAAAACATAAAAAAATACTCCTAAAAATATGTGCAATGTGTAAAATTACATAGTACTCATATTTCTAAATTATGATATATGACACTCATGTAACTGGTCTCCCATGGCCATCTGTGGTTTCTTTCTCTTATTGCTTGTTTTAAAAGTAAGTACTACGTAGTTACACTACATGGTATTTATTGCATTGCTACCAGTATATGATGCATAAACCAATTTGCAGGGTAGCTTTGAAATACATAATATACAAAACTAATATATATTATAAGCATTATAATATATAGTGGAATATATTGCAATTTAATTTTGGAAATATGCTCAGGATATGTTGTACCTTTCCAGAGGACTTTACGCCCTTCCACAGGCTGAAGTAGAGAATAAAGATGACCACCACAAGGCAAAGAGACAGCTCCCAGCTAGGTTCTTTCAGGTCATTGATGCCTTTACTCTCATGGATGCGCAGTACCTCTCGTCTAAGCAAGGAACACATTCTTGCATTTTAATGTCTGACAAATTTAAAAAGGTACTTCATATTATTACTCTATAAGTAATATATAAAAACTCTCAATACAACTTGTTTTTCAAGAAGCCGGTAATTTATACAGAATTTCTTTTCACTGAAATGAAAATATGACACTTGATGTTTTTAAAAGGGTCGGGATTAACTACTGCAAAACCGTAATGTACTACAAACAATTACCGGTGTTCATGTTGTAACTCATCTTTATTGAAGGTGACAGAAGTCACAGAGCATTCAGGAATGTCTCATTCTTTATTTAAAGGCCTGACTATCAGAACAACACACATATCTACAACCCAACACTCACATAACCATCACTGGGTTAATCAGAGGACCGCAGGAGAAGGTTTGGCCCTTCAAAGACTATATATCAAATTAAATTCAAACAAGAATGCGTTTCAAAGTTTCTCAAACAAGACTGTGGTGTGAGTTGGTCACAGGCCGGACTGTAGTTGAAACTAATCACACAAACAATTTTTTATGCACCTCCTACATTTCTGAAATTCTTAAACGTATTCACACACCTCTAAATAGTGTTTATGCACCTCTAAATCATATTTAGGCAACTTTAAAATTTGCTAATTAGAGTTTCCTATTAGAGTTAGAGTGATGAATGAAGTACAGAGAACACAGAGATAGGTGGAACAGAAAGAGAAAAGAAGAGAAGAACAGAGAGAAGAGGAGGGCTAGCTAGTGATGTCCTGTACAGTTTTTATAATATTCAACTTTTAATAGTATTTTTTTCCTCTCATTCAAATGCATTGTGGAATTTTCAGTTCTTAGAGTTAAGGCAGTTTTTTTTAATACTTACTCAATTTGTAAGTTCCTACAGTTTTTATTCTACATGGAGATATGTCACATCAAAATGTTCATCTTCTTTTACTGTCAATCACATCTTAATATCTAAGTGATGTGCTTTATAATCTTTAAGCTTTTATAATCTCTTTGGTGAATAATAAAGTTCATAGACTTCATCTATGTTTATTCCTTCCATAGTTTTGTGTAACAATGAATTCCAACTTCACCTTTTAAATATATGTAGGAACCACATAGTGAGGCCCCAGGGAACACCCAGAGATGCCAGGCAACACCCTAGCAACCACCTAACAACGTGTATTGTTATTCAAAAGCCTTAAAGCTCAGGACCCAAGCACTGAGTGATGCTAGCCCAACTCACATTTTCTCCAGGAAATGTACACTCTACAAATAAATAAAGAAATATTCCGATTATCTTTTTTTTATTGGTATGTCATGGTCTGCCTTGTCTTGATCACGGTATTCATAGTTTACCCACCTCTTTTATTACCATTACACCCTTGGTCACAGGGTGTGTGAAGTTATTTTGTGCAACCAAACACTACACTGAGATTATTTCATTTGTTTATAAAAACAAAACTGTTGAAACCCATACACATATAAGTGGCTAGAAATGGACTATAAATCGCTAGAAATTACAATTAGAGCTGGAAAAAATTCATTAGCTGTCCCACTGTAAAAGCAAAAAGTGGCAAGTATAAGCACCAACTTGCTGCCCATTTGCTCTTTATTTCTGAATTTGCTTTTGTGTTCCCAAAGCTGCTGTCATGTTTCTGAATTTGCTTTCATATTTCTGCAATTGTTTCTAATATTGCTGCCTTATTATCAAATTTGCTGTTATGTTTCCAGGATAGATATAAGAGAAGATAAAAGATACTGTTATTGTCACTGTACAAGCACAACCAGATGTTGTTTGGAGAAAGCCTATAGAAGCCTAATTATGAATAAAAGTATAAAAAGTATAATCACTAAAATTCCAAATTTGCTCTTGTGTTTCTGAATTTGCTGTAATGTTTCTCTGAATTTGCTCTCATGTTTCCGAATTTGCTCTCACATTTTTCAATTTGCTGTTATGTTTCCAAATTTGCTGCCATGTTTTTCAGTTGCCTGTATTATTTCTCAATTTATGTTGTGTTTCTGAATGTTCCAGAATTTCTCAGAATTTGCTGTTTAGTATCCAATTTTGTTAGTGTGTTTCAGAATTTGTTGTCATGTTTCACAGAATTTACTGTTGTGTCTCTGATTTTATTATGTTTATAGATTTGCTGTTGTTTTTTCTGAACTGTAGTTGCAGATTTGGTTCATTTATAAGTTTTGCACTTACAGGCTACACCAGATTTGTCAATCCCTGTAGTGAATGTTTGTGTCTTATTAATTAAATGTTTTTTGTGGGAATGCATTAAATCATTTTCATAAGATTGTCATGACACAACTCTGTTACATTATCACCAGAATCTGAATTTGGGAACAGTTTATAATCTCTTCTCAAAAATACGCAAGTCTTGCTCCTACTGTATATACAGTGAGTTATATACCCATTTCTCCAAGTTAAACACATACACACCCTTGTGAGACAGTTTTCTTCCATCAGGTCTTACTCCTGCTCTGCGAGTTTCGAAAGGGTTCAGAATTTTATAGCTTCATAAATATGAAAAGATGAAAAGTGTCACCCATACCTGGGGCCTCACCTTAGAAGAGATAAATATTATTCATGCTATATTTCTCTTTCTAGGTGTCAGAGCAAAATAGTAGCACTACACATTCTGAGAAAAAGCAATCATGATCCAGATTCCCAGAAGTTCATAGGAAAAAGAATTTAAGGCCATTGTTCTTATAATACTAAACAAACCCCTATAGGAACTGACTGTTTTATGCCTTTCCTTCCGAAATAAAAACTCGCATGAAGAAGTTAATGTTTCTTTTTCATTTTAAATTACTGTTGGGGGAATAAGGCTAAATGGTGACTAGGTCTAAATTTAATTTTTGCTCTTAAACTGAAAGTTACTTCCCACTTCATAACCACATGTAGGATTTATTTAGATTCTTCTTGCAATTTAACAGTGATGCCCAAATAGTTGTCTCTGTGAAACATGGGAAAATATTTCTTTTATAATCTGTAACAGATCTCATCTGTCTCTACTAAACTTCCCACAGGCGAGATTTAAAACTCTAACCTCCTGCTTCCAATCTGAATTGACAGCTTTCTTTTATGGCAGAGTCCAACAGTCTTAGTTCACTGTAAAAATATAAGCGTTAACTAATACTTCTTAAATGATTCTTGCTGGTCAGAAGGTATTGAGTAATTTTCTACAACAGCACAGATGCAAGATTAAATACATATGAAAATACATACAAATGTGAGACTTTGATTTGTTTTTAAATCTTTTCTAAAGTAAATCACAGGGATTTATTTACCACTTAACAAGTAAACAAGAAAACCAGATAAAATTACCAATTACCAGAAAACAGTGTAATCTATATATGGAGAATACATAAGAGGGAATAGTCAAATGTAATGCTATTAGATAAAGCCTGTGAAAGAAGCCAGTTAATACTTTATATAGATGCTATGATGTGTAATATAGGTGATAGCAGACACTAATACATGGATGTTCCACAACATTAAATAACTAAAAAATGTCTGACATTATTTAACAGAGAATAATGCATAATTGCTGACAAAGTTGCCGTAGTATAAGCAGAATAAATCACTCTGGAAGAAAAAAAAAGCCATATATTTCTTCCCAGTAACTAAAGTCTATTCCCTATTCATTACTTACTACTTACTGATCCTACTTACTGGTGAAGACAACACAAAGTGCAGTCCCCTAAGCATTAAGTGAGTCAATAACATATCTTAGCCTTTAAGAGATTACTACATTTGCTAATGGGTTAGGAGGAAACAGGTAAGACAAATAAAATACACCGAGTCACTATTTAACAGATAGCGTCAACAGCGTGAACATTTACATATTTAAATTTCATGCCAGAAATTTCTAGACAGTTATAAAATTTTCTCAGGCATTATTTTTATCATTATGTATAAGTATAACACTCAATAGACAGTCTTAAACCAGCGTGATTTGCCAACCCATTGCTCTTTTTAACTGTTTATGGTTACTTTAATGTTGTGGAATGTCCATGAGACAACTTAGTTCCTGTTATTGCTTACATTGTAAATGGTGATTCATTGGAAAACAGAGCGTCTACCACACAAGTCTGTGTGTATGAGCTGTTACTATAGAAACAATACCAGATCAAAACAACCACATGAATATAAACCTATTGTTTCACAGTTTTTTCAAATTTGGCAAAATCTTTCTCCAAAAAAAAAAAAACGCATAACTGCTATTGTGAGTAATTTTTAATGATATAAATAAACATGGGCCATGGAACATGCTCATGAGAAGACAGCTTCTTTTACTTGTGTTGCTCTGTTATTTCATTCAGAAATAACTTTTGAACATTCACAAGATATTTGTCCCTCCATGACATCAGATTGATAAAAAAAACTAATGATCAAACAAACAAAAAAAATTCACAATTAGCCATTCAGTAATATACAGCATTTCTCCAATATTCAGACAAGATACTGAGCCTGATATTCTTTATTCTTTAGTAGTTATTTAAAGAAACTCTATATAACATCCGTTCTAAAATGAGAAAATGTTTTTTTCTCATTATCAACTAAAATTAGATTTTCAATAGAGAATTCCTTCTGACAATAATCATTATTTCAAGACTAGGTTTAATGTGAACAATTTTTTGACAACTACTATTACTTCCCGCCCACCAGAGACAGAGACTGACTGACAAAACAATGCACTGAAATGAAATGTGGGTGGTAAGCTGGCTGATGAAACTTCCTCTAATTGACAATGCCACACATTCTTTTCTCTAGAAGTCATAATTGATTATCTATTGTAGAAAGACGTAGTGGTGACATGTGACATAAATAAATCAATCAACAACTTCCTTAATTTTGGGGTTGCCAAGGCTATCTATTGTTTCCTGTTCCTTAAAGTTTACTATATGGTGAAATGTCTTGGAAAGTGCAAACCAAATCAGTTAAGACTTCCCAAACACAATCCAACAACAGAGCAGAAGAATAAATTCAGATTATGTTTATCGTTGAATATTGATTTCTTTTTGTGTAATTGCTGACCAGAAGTCCTCCTAAGTAGGTCCATCCAATTTGATATTTAGTGTGAAAGATCATGATTCTCGAAGTGGGGTCCAGGGACACCCAATGTCATAGCCAAAGGATAGCCATGGATATGTGTTTATGTTCCAGTAGTGAAGCTAAATTATATATTCTTATAGTTGGTGTATATGATTGGCTACTTGGTCACTTGAATGGAAACCTTACTCTCTTTCAGTAACTGAATTATTCTGGTCAGGGTGATGGTGGATCCGGAGCCTATCCCAGGAACACCAGACATGAGACAGGAATGCACCCTGGCTGGGATTCCAGTTCAACACAGGGCACCATGTATACGCATTCACACCTAAGATCAACTTTCTTAACTAATCCACCTAGCATATTTTTGGGGGGTAGGTGAAAACTGAAGAACCCAGAGAAAACCCACATGGACACAGGAAGAACAGTCCGGTAATTGCTGTGAACATTATGATGACAGATGGTGAAAGGTTTAGGAATAAAAATCACTACAGTTACAATATATAGCCAAATTATATAGCCACATTTAATTAATGAGTATTGAATATTTAAATCATTGGATTATGTTCATTAAATAAATCTGAACTGAGGGGGTTCATAGATCTTTTTTCTATTAAGGGGCTCTGGTGTAAGAAACAGCAGGTGTAAGACTAATCACAGTGTCCTGCATTTTCTCCCTAATTTAGTCATGGCCAATTCCCACCCACCAGACAGCCTTTCTCCATCATATGACAGCTATAATCCAGGGAAGGCGAAGGCTATCATGTACTTCCTCTAATGCATCTATTCACATCTTTTCAAACTGCTGCTCAGGCAACATCAGGGGTGGTGAAACATAGTCAGAGGAAAGTGCTACCTGCCCACTTCCAAATGCATGATCTCACAGATGTCCATGGTAGGTTAGTGTCACTTGTGATTGATGGGGAGATTATGCTATCCCTCCCAGCCACAGATGGCTGAAGAAACATTAGGATTTGATCCTGTGAGCTCTGGATGATAGGGCAAACCATGCATCAAGTAAGAGGCCACAAGAGAAAAGGTAGACTTGTAAGACATGATAGAGAAAGAGAGACATAAGAGAAAAAAACAATCTGTAATAGAATGATGAAAAACTAGAAAAAAGAATAGAGACATTAAAGAGCAAGGAGGTACATTATGCTAACTAGACTAAACTTGAGACATTTGCTTCAAAGGGGATGTGTTTTATTGCCTGCAAGGTCAGCATGGTATAATCAGCTTAAAAAGCCCAGAGTGCATCTCTTGTGACTTTCACAACCTTACACTTGTAGTATTAAGCAGCTTTATGGAGTTTTTTGAATTTCACTTTAACAAAGACTTCAAACACCACTTTCCTCTGTTTAGATAAAACTATATTTATCAGGGTGAAGACTTCTGCCAACTGCTTTCAGTTTTTCCACACAATTCTTACACTCAGGAATGCTTTGCTAGTAAAAAACTACAGCACTTTTCCAAGTAGTCAACTCCTCTGTACTTTGATTATTTCATTCTGTGTCTGCTTGGAATTCCTCTGGGTTGTCTGGTTGCATTCCACCTTAAAAAAACATGGCAGTTGGTGAATGCTCCAGGATAGGCTTGAATTCCCCACGACCCTGACCAACAGTTGCTGTTACTGAAGCAGTTGCTGAAGATGAATGAATGAATAGATAAACGTAATCTTCCTCTTTGAAAGATATGCTATGGTTCCAGCAGTGATTTGTACATCAGATTAAATATTGATGGGTGATGCAGTGGGGCCTTTTAATTTGGAGTTTTCCTTGCACCTGTGTGGGTTTCCTCCGGGTGCCCCGGTTTCCTCCCGCAGCCCAAAGACATGAAGATTAGGTCAACTGGCTACTCTAAATTGCCCACAGGTCTGTGTGAATGGTTGTTCATCTCTGTGTTAGCCCTGCGATAGATTGGTGACCTGGGTGTACCCTGCCTCTCACCCGAAGTCAGCTGGAATTGACTCCAGCTTCCCTTTGACCCTGACAGATAAGGGTCTGTATCTGTATCTGTATCTATAAGATATAGATGATGGATGAATGGAATAAATATTGATATATTTTTCCAATTTCTCTGCAGAAACCAATTTTCAGGATCGGCTATTTTAAAGAATATAATTGTTAAGCCATATAGCTTGTACTTATAATATTATACTACACACTGTTTTTGCCAAGCCAGAATATGAAAATAGGCTGGAGGTTTCAGGATCTTGGGTGTACAAAATAAAGGTCATAGTTATGATATGCCTTTTGACCACTTGATACATTTAGATGAAACTTCTGGAAGAAGAACCCTCCTGTTGGTATGATATATTCGCGTACCACTGCTATGCAGATGACACTCAACTAATCCTCTCTTTTCCTCCCTCAGACAGTAATGTTTCTGCCCGGATT